>JANHFX010002733.1:0-34519 GCA_027560015.1 Chloroceryle amazona
TTGGGGCCAGAAGTGAGTTTGGGAGGAAAATGAGAACTGAAGGACAGTAGGAAACACTTTTACTTCTTGAGAAACAGTAATGTGGAATAACAACCAGAAGTAAAGGATAAGAAATAGGTTAGAAATGTAGTAAAGTCCTGATTAAATCACTCCTTTCAGACTCCAACATTAAGGTACCTATTCACACTTGAGTTTAGAAGTGCTTGTCTCACAAGTCCCATCCAAGTGATGATCAGGTAGACAAAAGTCTCTGCAGTAGTTTTGGTCCCATGGAAGAAGCATAGGAAATAAATAAATTCAGTATTTTACAATAACTCTGCACAGGATTGGTACAAGTCTCCTACTGCAGGGAGATATGTTGCAATTAATGGTGTTTTGTAGGAAATTTAATTTTAACTCTTCAGGTTTTACGTACATGATTTATTCGTAAAGGACTATCACATTGTCATTTGATTTTTATTAGTTTATTGTTCTCTGGAGTTTGGGGCTTTTTTTAAATCAATAAGAAACATGTCCCTGGGACTTTCCTGTGTCTTCTCTGACATCAGTGTACAAGAGAGAATTTAAGTGTAACTTTGCTATTCTTTCAAGTGACAGAAAGAGATCAGGTTCAGGAGGTTACTGATTTGTCAAAGCAGTATGCCAGCCACTGGGGCATAACACATGCATGGCTTTTCCAAGAATAATTTTATTATCTCTCTGCACGTCCAGGGGAAGACAGTGACATAATCGTGATGGCTCTACACCAGGAAGGTGAGAACAAACCATTGATCAGGTAGGAAATCACAGTCTCAGCCACTGCACTTACTGGCATCCACAGGAGTCAGCTTGAAACAGAAAGATCTAGAACTACTTTCATCTGATCTCAAAAAAAGCTCCAAATTGCAACAATATGAAGCCTCCTATCTGTCTCTGGACCTATTGCAGCAGCATGAAGTATTCTGGGACTCAGCGAAGAGATGTGTGGTTTGCTCGTGAAGGTCATCTCCAGTACCCTGACCATGAAGAAGACCATGGCCAGCTCACGTACCTGAATTGACAGGGCTGCACCACTACACATTCAGGGGATTTATCCTCAGAACGGATTGCTAGAGCATGTTTTTCATTTGGCCTTAATTAAGCAGGAAAGGCACTGTAATCATAGTCATGATTTACACATCTCCCGGCACCTGCTCAAATCCTTCTTTCTCCACTTCCTAGAATTAGCTAAAGTATTTTCATTTTGTGGTAAGGTGGTGCTCTGTTGGCATGGGTGTTCAGATTGCTGCCTGTACTATTTTGGATACTTGTATTACTGAAGCATCCCTTACTCTAAGTTTCATTTGTTCTTGCATCTCAAGTGTTAGCATACTTCCAGAAGTGCAACTTTACTGTTGCACTCTTGAAAACCATAAGAATAAACAAAAGATTTCTTCTAAATTCACTGTTTTCCAGACATATTTTTAATGTTCAAGAGGGTCAGGTTTACATTCAGCATCTTCCCCTTTCTTTTGCTAGAAAAGCAGTATGATCTATTTTAGCATGATAAAACCCAAAGTCCCATTACACTTAGAAATATTCAATCCATCCAATAAGTTATCATTAGGATAAATGAACACACTTTAAGCAGATCTCAGAAGACTATTCAGGATTCTCCTGTGGAGCTGATTTCCAATTAGTTTTCCCCTTCCCCTGAGATCCATGTCTTTTTCTTCAAGGTGGCTAATTACAGATGTAACTGTAGAAGCATGTGCCTATCCATAAAAACATTCCTTTCTCTCTTCAAGGAAAGTTCCTATTACAGATATTGGCACAGATTTTCAGCTATCACACCAACAGATCACACACTATATAGTAACTGTGTAGTATTTATTCACGTCTGTGCCTTCCACATGAGAGGGAGGCCAGCTCAACAACATCTGGAGGACTAGTATATGTGTATGCAGTTAACCTGGAGCCCAGGTGCAGCTGCCTAGATACTCTCACTACCCATGTACTCACATCTTGCATATAATGCATTATATTTATCCTTATGTAGATCCCCATACAATTAAAGGTCATATCTTGAGTAAAAAAATAGAATCAGGGGTGACCACAGTGTTTTAAGGCACAGGGGAGACAAATCTACGGCCTTTAGCACCAGAACTGGGCTATGCTGAAGATTGCTGGGTTTGCTTTTTCATTTGCTAATCAGAGTGAATATTTGCTGGTGTGAGGGTTTTTTTGTGTTTTGCTTTTTTGGTCTTCTTTTTGTCTTCTTTTTATTTATTTTTTTCCCCCCAAACATTAAAAAACATCCAAAGAAAACTGCTTTTTCCAAAAAATAAAGGCAACACATATCACTAACTCAGGTCTACTTCTAGATTCAAAAACTTATTTCAAGGTAGTTATCTTGCTAGGATGAAGATTAAAAAAAAAAATAAAGGAAATATTTTTAAGAGAAGTGTTTGACTGTTCTGAATAGTTTTAGCCCTTGGAAGTGCTCAGAATGGTTTCAGGTGATTCTAAGTGATGTATTTTGGGAAAAGATCTGAAAAACTGAATCCTATTCTAACTCTGAATGACCTGCTTTACATCCAGAACCAAGATTTAAAAAAAATGAAACTAAAAACCCCTTTGGAAACAGTTGACAAGTCTAGACATTTAAGTGAGGACTGGGAGACTGGTTAAGTCTAGCAGGTGATGCTATCTGAAAGGAGAAAAAGGGAAGATCTTTGCCGTATGGGGATGTCTTAAATAGGTAACTTGTTGCATGTCTAACCCAGCCACTTGAAACAGCAAGCAAAAGGTTTGCTGACACTGCGGAAAGCCTGAAAAGAATTGTCTCCAAAGCAAGAAGGGACTGCAAAACACTTTTGATTTTACAAAGAAAAATGAAAGAGAATAGAAAAATTTTCATAACAGAATTGTGGGTTCTGCTGCTTAAGTAGAGATCATAAACACAGATATTGGAAAGCTGCAATTGCATCATGTGATGTGCTCTGCTAGTAAGTATCGAGCAGGAAGTGTCACGTAATGAACACAGCCAGGTCACATGTTTTTATATGTCAAACAGCCTCACACAGCACTAATGTTTTTCATTTCAAGAAAAAACACCAGAGCAATGCAAAGAAAGAAAATTGTGAAGATGAACTGTTGGCCCCAAAAGTAAAGCTATCATTTTAAGGTCCCTGCCTGAAAATACAGAAATAAACTTCCTCTGACTAATAAAGATTAAACATAGAGAACTGTGTAACTTCTTCACTAACTCTTTAATTTCTATCTCAGTGAATGAACTTGATCAGGGACGTATTGTTTCAGTAACGCCACAGCACAATTATCAGGACAGATAGATATTCTTATATAGGGATAGATAGATGATAGATAATAGCTAGATAGATGATAGATAGATGACAGATAATAGATAAAGTTACAGAAAACTTTAGTTTTTTCAGTAATGTACAAGTCCTCATTTCCCATGCAGAAGGTAAGATACAGCATGTGATGTCATCAGGCTATAAAGAAGGATATTGTGTTTAGTTTGGCACAAAAGAACAGGGAGACTCAGATAGATTGGTAAAGTGATGGATGCCAAAGGTTTGAAGAATTACAACCTCCAGCCAAAGAAGAAAAAAAAGAAAGGAGGAAAGTGATATTTTTCAGGATTGTGTCAGGATCTTAAGATTTACTAGCATAAATCAGTTTTAAAGAGAGAGAAAAAACATTTTTTTGCAAAATTGTTTGCACGGAGGGGTAGAACTCCAGCATTTTCAAAGCTTTGAGTTACAAACAGTTCCATTTTGAGAAGGGAATGCTCCAGCAGCACCAGTGATGGAAAGAATGATGCTGTCCATAACGATGGCAGTTTCAGTGTTAACCATTAATTACCCTAAAATAGTAAACAGCTCATTCTTTAAAACAGAGAGCATGTTTGTTCTCTAGACTGATTATTTTTTTCCAGGATGTACTTGGATCTGAAGATAATTGTTAATACAACAGGAAAATGTTATATGTACATACAAACTGTTTCAGGTACTGAGTAATTCTTGGTAAAAACTCAGTCCTCTGAGAGTACCTCAAAGGATATTTGCATCCAAACCCAGTCTTTTCTTAAAAAAATGATTTTTTTTTTTCTTTTTTTTCCTTTTTCTTTTCTTTTTTTTTGCAAAAAAGTTATGGCTTGCTATGGTCTTGCAAAGAATTGAAGAAAAATAAAAATCACAATCATGCCAGAATCTTATTGTACATTTTGCTAAACCAGAGCACTGGTGGATGAATTGACAAGATAGGTAAAGATGTTATCCAGGCTTTTCAAACCCTGACCTACAGTAGTCTTACCAAGAAATAGTGAGCACAAGCCTTCATGCTCAGTGCAAGACCAAACAGGCTTAGACACCCACACCCTTTTCACATGAAAGATAAAATAATCCTGAGCTACTACACAGAGCCCACAACTGAATCAAATACATCTCTTGACTAACCTAGCAGAATTAGTGCATGATGCATCAGGAGGGAGGGGAACCATCATTCAACACAACCTTGGCAATCCTGAACAATGCAGCTTTGCTGTCTTCTGTAGAAAGCACTGAATCCGAACTTTGCTATCGAAGTGGCAAAGAACTGTCTATTTGAAGGCATAAAATAACTCTTTAGCAAGTGAATCTGTCAATACAATTTCTTGTTTTGTGACCTCTGTAGTAGTAGGGATTAAACAGGCCTGATGGCTGAGTTTAAATACATCACCTCAGAATTTTCTCCAGTGTCTTTTGCTCAATGTACTTTTACCACTGCTTCCTGAATGAGGAACTTCCTCATTCTCTGTGGTTGACCTTGTAAAAGTTGTTCAGCTGTAGTTTCTGCATTACCTAGCTACTTAATTTTGGATGATCTGTCCCTTTTATATGGATAGTAACCTGGAAACAGTGCAATTGGTTAATGCAGAACTTCCTGTCTTCTAAAAGAAGGCATGTGCCCTTCAGGTGAATTTCGTCTGAGTGTCAGATTATTTATTTAACCAGTTGCTGTGTTTTGATCCCACACAAGGTTTAGAATCCAAATAAAATAATAATTAAAAAAGGGGGAGAGGGGGTGTGAGCTGCATTTTCTTCAGTGTGGTCTTTCCTGGGATGAGAAAAACGATTATGGACTTCATTAACAGAAGTATTATAATGGATTTCAGAAAATCAGTTTTCAAAGCGTCTGTTTAAGCATGTTAAGCAGTTAAGACCTACCTTTCTGGTCCAAAACATGAACTGAAAGATCATATCAGCTGTGTAATGGAGTGCCAGTAGAGGTATGCATCTACATCACTACATGGAGACAGGGTCTTTTTAGGTAAATACAGATCAGCCATGTCCATAGAGTTCTGCACCAAAAAGGTCCTGTCCTTCGGTGGAACTTCATTCAGAGAAACATCATGCTTCATTTAGTTCTAAAGATGCCTCAGGATTGTCCAGGATGAGATGCTGACATATCCTAAGCTTTTTTCTTGAACAACAGACACTCCAAGAATTTCCATGTTTCTAGTCTTACCCTTTCTCAGCCTCTAGACAGATTTATTTTGTTAAATGCAGCGTGGCCAGTATGTTTGCTTCATATACAATGCCTGAAGATGCTGGAGAACACCATGAGCACCTACCCATTCTCTGTCAATACACACTACCACAGGAGCTTCATGTAGGAAGCCCTGTGATGAGATAGCATGTAGTGGGCTGGGGAGGGAGGTGGAAGCAATAATAGAGACAAAAATACGTGGAATAAAATGTTTTGTCATATACTTTCTTGCTATCCCATACACTGAAGGATGAAAATCTTGTCAATGCAGGAGTTTAAGCATCCTATGATCATCCAAGTTGATGCCAATGTACTATCTCATCTTGAAACCACTGCAGTGCAGAAGAACACTGGGTTTCAGAATATGGATCTATGGAGTACATTCAGGGAGAGTGAACACCCGTGAGCCTGCCTGGTGTTCCTCTGCTTCTCTTACATGAGAACCTTGAGCCTTCTTCATCCCATGGGACACATCTACAGCATATTTCTGCTTTTATGGATCAGCAGTTAGGAAAGTCACCCAAGAAGCAAGTAACTTTTAACACTTTATCTTCCTCCTGAGAAAATTCAATCCCGCATAGTTCCTGACCTGTAGGAGAGCTAGCTCCAAAGAAAACATGATTTATTCATGGCTCCAAAACCAAAAAGACTTGTTCAAGAAGCAGCATTAGCCTTTGACCAACTGTGGTTTGCAGAGAAGGAAGGAAATTTTACTTTTTTTTTTAAATTCAAGAATCAGGTACATACTTTCAGGAGGTATAAAGTAGAGGAGTTGGAAGGAAATGAAGGACCTCTCAGTGTTTGTCCTCCAAGGGGTCCTTGAGAGGCAGTTTAAAAACAGACATCATCTTTTACTAAGACCTCCTTTAAGAAAGTATCTGTTCAGGAGGTTTCCAGTGTAATTCTCTCACTTATGCAATAGAAAATTTAGTGACAACACTAAAGAACCTGCATTCTTCCAGGCAATCAAAATGTAGGTACAGTGATGCTAAAATTCACAGAGCTTAGCTCCAAGTTACCTGCATAACCCTCAGCTACCCTGGGCAGAGCAGTCTCTTACCTGTTGAGCAGAAAGGAAGAGTTTACATGATTCAAGCCTACATGTTTAAAAGAACAAAACCTTCCTAATGCTTTTTTATAGCATCCATACGATTTTAAGGGAATTACTTCTTCACTAGAGCTTTCCAAATGATGGATGCAAACCACACAAATAACCTGAAGTGGAATGGAGATCTATTTACCCTGCTGTTTCAATAGGACTTTTCCAGACTAGTGACCTTAGGGGCCTCGGGGATACGGGTTCAGATTTCCTAAACAAGACCTTTTAGAATCTCCACACTGCATTTGTACCCATGCGTGTGACAAAGGATTTTTCTTCCATTTCAGGACAGTGGTGGCATGCTACACTTTCCTTAACTGTTTTGTGAGGGTGAGGTTAATAAGAAGTGATTTATTTCTCAAGATGTTGCTTTCAAGTAGCAGAAGCATTCTGGCATTAATGGACAAAGGTCAGCACGAATGTGTGAGTTGCTAATATTTTACCCCCTGCTACACATGCTCGCAGTATCTGGAATTTTTCATGTCTGCAGCTATTTTCACTAGGATCTTTAGCTGTTGTCTGCTTCAGACCATAAAAAGGAGACTCAGTGGTGACATGAGAACTTGAAGAGATGGGGCAGGGGAAAAAAAAATATCAATAAAAGACTGTCTTTAATTTGAACTGGGTTAGGATTTACTTGCTAACTGTTGCTTCCCTTCTCCTGTCCATAGAAGGAAGTAACAGAACTCACCTAACTCACAAAGGCTCTCAGAAGTACATGAAATGCTAGGTCATGCCATTAAGTTTTATAAAGTAACAACTTGTTTAAAGGACTTTACATTGGGAAGTGAATAATTCTGCATGGTCTCTATGACTGTTAAATTGGGACTTCATGATGAATCATAAAAAGCCCCTCAGAAGTGAAAGTAGGGATAGTAAAAAAAAAAAGATTAAAAAATGATAAAACAGCTGCAAGAAACCCAAGACAATAAAACATTTGAGGGAAATGTCCAAGAGTTTTTGGCAGAGAAATAACACACTGAATCCCCACCCCCTACAGACCTCACCAAGCTGAGGAACTCCCGAGAATTTACAAACAAACCCTCCATCCATAACAAAACTTCATGCAGAAGTGAAACAATAAATAGGACTATGCATTGTAACAGGACCACAACAGCAGTTTTTAACAGCTCTTCAGTGCTTCACGGGTAGCATGAACCAAGTGAACATAAATAGCAAGCACCAGCACTGTGGCCTCACCACCTGGGTCTGGAGAATGGGGACAGAAGGATAAAGAGCTGAAATAGTGAAAAGAGCAAAAAAACACAAAGTATTTTTCAGATACTTCATTTTTTTCATCATAGCATGCAAGGTTTTACCCTGAAAAAGTAGTTGAGTTTTTATTACCGACTTAACAGGAGGTCCTTGCTGGAGTCGCAGACTAGAAACTCAACAGGAGTTAAGCATCAAATGCTCAAGGCTGCTTTAAATTGGGAACTGTTCTCCTTTTAAAAATCGGATTCGAGTTTCCAGTTGTCTTATTAAGCAAAGACTTGTTTACTCAGTACTTGAACATGAGCACTGAAAGGACTGGGCACCTTCAATATCGAATACTTCCATAACAGTGCTTTTAAATTGATGTCATTTGTACCCCGAAAAATGACCCCTAGAAATAACAAAGGGAAAAAACACCAAAGAAAAAATGTTTGATAAGCCTTTCTGTCAGCACTGCTACGACATTAAGTGACCTTTGCCCCTTCCTCCCGTCACCACCGCATGAGCCTCGGTGCCAGCACATGAGAGAATGAGAGTGCAGAACCTTTTTGCTGGGTTATTCCAAGCCTCAGATCAATTCATTAACCCAGCCTGTTATGTCACCTTTGACTGTGTTACTGGCACAGGCTGAGGAGGTGTGAGAGTTAAGAGAAAAAGTAAAGCAAAAGCAATGCTTGAGCTGACACTATGGGGAGCAAATCTCATCCACTGCCCTCAGTCTTATTCCACCAGGGTGAGACAGGGATACTCTGAACACACTTCAAACTCCTTAAACAGAGCAACAGTGATTTTAATGACCATTCAGGAGTTGAGGAAAAAGGCTGCAGGAATTCATGGGGTATTTCCTGAGCTTCTCTTCAAAGAGTTCTGAAGCATGTTAGTCAAGTGCTTGCCAATGAGGCTTTGGGTTCTGATGTTTTGCTGAACGGTTTCTTGAGGGCCTTGCACATCTTTTGTATTTGCTGTGTTTAGATTAAGGAGGAGTATCACATGAAGGCAGCCAGTGTTGAAAGAGCAGAACTAAGCAAGGTCATAGCCCCTCTGTTTGCCCTGGAGACAGTGTCCCCGCGAGGGTGACAGCCTAACAAACTCCCACAGAACTTCCTGCACGGGGAGGAGGGAAGAGGTGGAGCCCCCAGTTACTCTTTTGCTGGCTACCACCTCCTCAGAGCCACAGATCTGTGCCTCTCAGAAATGACTCCACGTTCTGCTTGGGCACAGAAAGCTGGTTGTGCCCACTGGCTCACAGAGCAGAGATAAGCTGCATGCTGCTCCACAAACAGAAGTGATCCACTGAAAGAAAGGGAGCAGAGGAGTGTAGCCTAGCTGACCTCACAACACCTGAAACTCCATACATACCTTACCCTAAGGCCCTTCTGGCAGAGTTACTCCTGGTAACTGCCATATACTCTTGGTGAAGAGCTCAAGTAGATGCCATGGCTGGGACTGCACAGGCTGGACATGCTTGTTTCTAAACAAGCAGATGACACTGTTGTGGGGGAGAAGGAGGCTCTGGGGAAGCAAGGTCTCTAGCACTACCAGTGACAGACCTGTTGTTACACCCTCTGATGTGATCAGCAATAACAACAAATTTCTGTTCTATTTCCTTTCTGTCACATACCTTAATTTCAGTCTTGACAAGAGGGTTCAAGTCTCCACTGCTGGGGTACATTCAGCCAGCATCTCAAAAGCATTGTTTCATTTATACCCAAGCTCAGCCTACCTGAGATCCAATTTTAAATTAACCTGATATGAACTCTGTCCTGGCAAGACAACTACTGAAAGCTGAGCAAAGTCATTTCAAGCATCATTTCAAGTGTGTGATATAGAGACACGCCTTTAGCTGCAGTTTGTCTTACTGCTTGTCCCTGCAGGAGCTACGCCAACTGTTTGTCAAGGTTTGTATCCCTCTAGGCTTCAAAGAGCCAAACCAGCCATGCTATCACGCACTGTTGCTCCTCTGTAGCATGCCTAGACATGCTTACCACACGCTGACAATGAAGGAGATAGGGACATGCCAAGACCTGCATTACAATTCTCCTAGACTGCTTTCAGAAGACCATTTAGCAATCTGAGAAAACAAAGAGTGAACCCATACCAAAGTGGATTTGTAACAGTACTGGAGATATTTTTAATATTAAAAAGAGAAACTTGTAAAGAAACTTTTCATGTAATCATTTAGCCCAGAGGAACCAGAAGAGTGATGTATGTAGTAAGTAATCACTGTTGCTGTCACATAAAGGCTTAATTCACGTTCCAAAATTTCTGTTCATCAATTTAGAAACTGCAAGTTGTTCGGGCTCTCTATAGCAACTTTCATTTGGAGGTGCTGACTTGCAGAACTGCTGTTTAGCTGCCTCTCAACATCAAATCCCTCTTTCAGATTAGGCCCTCAATATGTCTTATCTCTTAAACTTAACCCAGCATTTTTAAGACTTAAGGCACCATCTATCTGGGGATAGGAAATACCTAGTAAGGCAAACAGAACAGAAAATACTTTTTGTCAAACTTGGCAGATATCAGGGGTTGGATTTTTTTCTTCCTCCAAGCCTGCTTCTCCCTGATACAGCAAACAGAGCTTTAGGCAGAGGCATGAAGGATGAGGTAGTTTCCAGACAAAATCAGTTTAGGAGCTTATGGGAGTCTTAGAGCTGTCCCCTGCATGCAGTCCACGCTAAGAAAAAACAGCTTCTGTGGGGTAAACAAAAGAAAGTTTAAATTAGGCCAAACAGAGACCCATACCGTCCCCTTTGGACTCCTGCTGAAAGCTGAGCGAACTCTTTTAAAGGTACCATGCACAAAACACCTTCACCAGGGTTTGCAGAGCAGCACAGCCTTGCAGTGGTGCTTCTTCCTCATCCCACAAGTCAAATGCATACAGCACAAGTTGTCCTTACTTCTGCAAAACATCAAGCTGCCATCTCAGCCCTAGGTGCTGTTTTTCTTGTGCTCTGGGTGCACATGGAGTCCTGGGCTCCCGATGGTTTTAAGAGAGCATCTAGGTTTTTGATGTTCAGGTGCATAGTGCAGTTTTTTCGACTGGTGACACGTATCTGCAGTTACAGCACCACTGTCTATTCATGGATTCCTACAGTCTGTTACCACTCACTGACCATAGAATGAAAAAACACTGCCAAAAGGTAGGAAGAAAAAAAAAAAAAAAAGGACAGGAAACAACCAAAAAGCCCTGCACAGTAATGCAACAAGTATGGAATCATGCCCCTTAGCACAGGAAAAAGTCCCATTTTAAAATCTGTAGTGTTTAAGTCTTTTTTCTTCAAAGCTGAGCTGTCAGAAATCTCCCTCATAATTTCAGTCTCCACAGAAAGGTACTAAGTAGAAACTTTAAAAGAATGTTGCTATTGTGTTTGAAAACCTTCTGAACTGAATGAAGTCTCAGTCAACCACACAACAGCATGGTTTTCTGACTCATAACCCTTTTCACTCACTCTGATCTTCACTTCAAGCCTGAATGCCTATTTGTCTGTCTTCAATTGCTTGCTAGCCTGGAAAAGAAAAAAGTACTTCTAAAATACTGAGTCAATTTTGTTCTAGGCTTAATACAGCAGCATGATACAATCTGCAGTGATAGAGATTTTTTTTCCTTCTACCAGCTAAGTCTCTGGGGCATTTTATGGTATGTTAAAAGCAGCATCACATAAATAAAGATTTTAAAATAGATTTAAAAAACAAAGAACAATTCAGCGTTATCCATGTGGAGCTCGTTTGGCAACTGCAACATGGAATTACTTAAAGCTTGCCCACAGCTTTTTTTTCTTTCTCTTCTTTTCCCCCCTTCTACTTCTGGAAGTATGATCATGGAATACATTAGGCTTAGAACATTATTAATACATGTTTCTAACCTAGAAAGTTATTCTTTATTTCTGTCTGCTGCTATGCAGCTTCAAGAGCTAATTTTGCCAGGTCATCTGTTTAAAAAAATGCCATTGCAAAAAGTATTCTCCAAGGAAAAGCATTAAAACACTTCACTAATTTTACTGCTGACTGTGGTAAAGAACCTCTTTTTAAATAAGTTCATACAACTCCCTACTCCATTTGTATGTACTCTCACAGAGGTGACATGACCGAAGAGAGTAACACAAATGAGACAGAAAAAAAAAGATTTTGAAGGATTCTTTTACGAGGAAAAAAAAGTAGCAAACCATCACTTAGAAGACATTTTCAAATAGCTGCACCCCTTCACAATTTCACTTAAAAAAAACCAACCAAACAACAACCAACCAAACAAAACAACCCCAAAATGACTAGAAGAGAGGTAGTTAAATCAACCTGCAGCCACAGAAGGAGAAGGGAGTGCAGCTACTCTCTTGCCATGGGATGAAGAACAGATAATGCATTTGGTGGTGCTCAGGAAAGAGCAGCAGAGGGAACCAGGGCAATGGCTGTAGATTACCTAATCCCATACTGTATTATATATTAAGCCTTCCTTTTTGATGTCTTCACCTCACAAATAGGTAATTAATTATTTAAAACTTTTTTTTACCCCCCCCCTCATGTTCAGAACAGTATTTTCCAGACTGGATGTTTGTAACATTTGTTAACCATATATAATAATCCCTCCTAATACAGCTAAATTTACAGGTTTGCAAATCCCACTGACAATTTGGCTAAAAAGATCCACATCATCCATCTTAAACCATTAGCATTTAAGTGAACAGAAATAATCAATTCTAGTCTTCAGCCAGAACAAATTCTGGACTCTGAATTTCCTTTTGAATTATTTTTTCTCCCCACACACACATTCCCAAAATGCTACTTATTAAAAGAATGGGAAGCTGCAAGTACAGAAAATGTATTTTCGGTGGGGTTTGCAAATACATAAATGAAAGCCATGTTATAAATTCCAGTTTTTGGCCATGTTTTCAAGCCCATTTTGCAGTAGCTCTCTGCTAAAAGGAAAGGCTGCTTTTCTTCAGTTATTTCTGTCCTCCCTGAAAGACCAGCCAAACATTGCAGTCATTTGGGGAAGAGAACTGAAGAAGGAATCCCAATTTAAACAAAAATATCCTAAATCTTCTCCCTCCCCGAGAAATAACTGTTGCTATTTCATATTTATATTTCTGTTAAACAAATAGAAATTAACCATACAGAAGTAGATCCCCATCTGCTTGCAGACCTACAACATGTGTTTCTAAGAATATCTTGGTCCAGGTCCTGCATCTCATGAAATAGGAACATCTACCTGAACAGAAATCAGTCATTTTCACCAAAAAAACAGCCTGCAAGATATCTGAACACTGCATCTTAGACATACTTTTGGGTATCTTAAGCTCTTACTAAGACAAATTATGCACAAACTCCTTATGAAGCAAAAATATCCAATGTTTTACAAGATCCTTAAGAAAAGAATTGAGATAGTAGTAATAATGAAATACAAGAAAAAACCAAACCAAACCAAAACCCCTTCATCACTGATAGCCAGCAGGAACTTTAAAATAAAATAAAAGCAACAAACCCCCAAACCCCAATCTCTACTGTTTTTCTTAGATTTCAGGCTTTTAAAAATTGAATGATCACTGTCAGTGTTTGGTATGAGCAAAACCATTTTCTTGCATAGGTCAATCTAAAAGAAAATTATGTTTGAAAGATGGATCAGCTCTTCAAGGACAAGGGAAAAAGGAAAAAAAACTCCCCCCCTTCATGCATAAGCAGTAAGCACAAAGTAACTTTACTCAAGGCACTAGAGACAGTCAAATCTTCTTTGGGAAGTCTGTGCACGCTGTACAAATGTGGGCAACAGCTTAAGTTAGGGGCAGGGAGGAATCAAATGCTTGGGTCCAGAGAACTTCCATAGTTAATTCAAGGAAAGTTGCCTGAGAAGCAAGGCTACATACAGACATAAAGTCATATATTTTAATATTACACCTTCTTTCAGTAATAGAAGGGAGAGCCATACTTGATGAGGAGTCCTTTTTGCCTGAGGGTTCGTATCACTTACGCACATTCCTGGCTTTCGTTCACAGATTAAAGCTGTCTACATTTTGCTGCTTCGTGATGCAGGGAGCCAGTCACGAACCTGGATCTTTTCAATAACTTCATCTGGGAAGTCCAGCTAATGAAGAATAATTCTCAATCTACTTGTAATGATGACAGAGATTACAGGTTATTTGAAAAAGAACCCTGTAAGAGACATGAACAAGGTACACAACTTGCTACGTTGTACACGGGCTGCAAATACGGACATGTGTGCTACCGTCACTTCTATAAAGTGAAAATTTCAACAAAATTTAGAGTGCCAAATTCTTTAGAAAGATCAGGGCACTTAAGAGTGTCACTGACCTCTCTCCCCTCTCTTAGTAACAATCCCACAGCTTTTCTAGGCTGCAGCTGGCAGAGGCTGCCTGCTGTGGTCAGAAATATTAAGTGAAAGTCTACTCTTTGCTGGGTTGTTTTCGGTCGTTGGAGGTTTGGTGTATGTACTACAAAGGCATTAAGAAAATATTTTATTTTTCCCCCCCTCCTGTGTATTCATGTAATCCTAGTTTTAGAGAGTTATTTTTATTGGAAAAAAAAAGTCAAATTAATCAACACACCTTCAGAAGAGCCTTCAGTGAACGCAGCATTTGGGCAGAAACAATGCAAGTGGCGCACTGGAATTTTAACACAAATGAAGCAATTAGGATATAGATCAGTGACAAAAGTTTATGGAAACAAGAGAGGAGGTTAAAAACCCCAAAGTCAGAAGATTAAGTTTTATTTCATTAAAAATAAACAAACAAAACACCCCCACGCTGTAGTAGCACTTCTGCAAACGTTTGTGCTCACTGCTCTGAAATCCTGATACCAAAACTTGTGCAGTTCATTAAATGTCAACCTCTAAGAGAACTGTGGTAGACTGAGAAAGAAAAAAGGAAGGTGTACACTCAGGTATCTCTTTCAATTGAGGTACCAGAACTAATGAATTGAAGGAGGCAGGCAGTAAACCCTTTTAAGGAAGACAAAGTTTTATGTTGCTGATAGTTATAAAAAAAAAACCAGAATGGGTTAAGTTAAAACCCAACTTTCACTTCTTATCTTGCAAGCTTTGAGAGATGATCACATAATTCCACAAACAGATTTCATGAGCAGCAAATGGATCAAGTCTTTTTGGTAGATTCTGATGCTGGGAAAGTCTCTTGAGGAGTAAAGGGCCTGTGAACACACAATTTTAAACCTTGACATTAAAACGTGAGCTTGGACAAGCGCCTTGGTCCAACGACTCTTCACCCATTTATTCAACTTGTTCTGAGCTCACCTACTCCTATTCCCAGACATTTATTTGCAGTCCCTGGAGAAGGCAGGGAAATTTGTGTGGAACTGCTAAAAGAAACACAGTTCAACTTGTGCATTCACCAGCTGTCCATTTAAATCAAGCAGCTACTCAAAGGTAACGCTGCTTGGTTTATATGGAGTTTTTGCTTTTTGCATGTCAATGATGGACAAAGGACAACCAAGTACAATTTTATTTTTTTTTTAATAAAGATAAAATTACAAAAAAGGTAAAATCAGCTCAGGAAAGGCAAATTACTTTAATAGATCAGTTTAGACATTTAACATAACTCACATCCATTTTTAAATACTATTACATAAAGCATGGTGAAGAAAGGAATTTCTGCCTCCATTAGAAAACTCACAATACAACTTGCCAAAAACCAGAACAAAGCCGTTTGAAAATAAATACGGTCCATGCCAAATAGTACAAAATGAAATCAGCAGTCTCTCAATATGAAAACTTTTATTCTTTCAGGTATTCTCCAACTCTAGTATTATGTTCTGCAACTGATGAGAGGCTATCTTTTGTTCAAGGATTGCTGAGCTGTTCTGATTTTGCTCTGTACAAAGGCAAAAATAAACTGTTAAGTTGTTTCATTTTTTTCAGTTACCTGGTTTAGAAATGCAGTTTTGCTACTGTCAGGAACCTAAAACATTTACTATTAGGAGGAATTGAAAAATATTGCTACAGAATTTTAAATATTATAAAGTACTGATTTAATAAAAAGGTGACATTCATTATTAATTAATTAGTGTTTACCCTTTGGCATCTGTCTTTTCAGCACTGCTGTCCTTGGATTTATCTTCCTCCTTAACATCTGAAAAAAACAACATTTTAAATATACTGAAAGATGCAAGAAAACCTTAAAATACTTCAGAAGTAAAAAGATGACCAAGTTATATTTTCATAACAAGACCAGGACTTCCCCAGCTCTTTGTGGTAGCCTCATAGCCGTAAGCTGTAGCCTGTTCTTGGAAGAGTCAGCAGTTCGTGGAATTACACTATCCCCAGAACCTTATCCAGCTTCTGTTTCAGAGAAAACTACTTGGCTCACTACACAACAGCAAAACAGGAACAAACTCTTTGTCTAATGTATTTCAAGCAAGAACCCTTTATATTCCTATCTTCACTAAGCTACACAAATCCCTGACTCTAAGATGTCAAGCTTTTGGGGAAGCAACAATAAACCTTGACTGAAAATACCATTCTAGTGTGGCTAGATGTATCTTGAAACAGATTAATTTAAAATAGATGCTTTAAATAGGACGGAAAAAATGAATTGAACAGTTGATCAGTTGTTGAGATGACCAGAAACATATCTTACTCCTGGCAGAACTGACATCTGCAGTTCTAAAACACAGGATGAAATCACACCAGAGTCCTACCTGCTTTTTTGTCCTCCATTTCTTTTTTGTCTTCCTCTATCCTGGCTTTCTTTGCACCTTTCTTGTGATCTGCAACATTTCGTCGTCCACCTTCCCCTTCATCTTCAGAGTCTGAGAATTCCTCATCACAGGCTATGCGCTTGTCAGATGCTCGAACTAGGATTCAGAGGTAAGAAATTAATTGAGCATAAAGTCCAACTACAATAGGCCTAACATAAAAGAACAGTTGAAATAAGAATGGGAAATAATATACTACAGTCATTTAATGCTAATGAATTAAATTAGGGTAGAAATACTATCTGAGATACTCTGGGACTCTCACGATGTGTTACAGAGACACAGAGGGAAGGCAGGAATATTCTGACATGTATCAAATGACTTTCAAATACTCAGAACTAAATCGCAGGAGAAAACAACATCAATTTCAACAGTTCAGAAGATGGACAGTGCACCAGTAAGAGGTTATAAAATTATTCCAATCACCATAAAAAAGGTTAAATGTAGCAGGAAACTTGGCTATAGCTGAAGAACAACTCATTGTCCAAAGTCTAACAGTAACAGAGTGAAGTAAAGGGTAGTGATGCAAGTAATGAAAATCTCTCTTGCATGACAAAAAAAGCATTTTTAAAAATTTTCTTTGAAATCACAGTATCTCACTTTACATCAAGGGGGGAATATTACTTTTTGTATGACTAGCAAGAGACAGAAATTAAGTCCTGCACTTCTTCAGTTAAAATTAACCTGAGCCTTCCAGAGTATCTATTCTGCATTTATAGTAGCCAGACTATTTCCTAAGATGCAAAACTCTGTGTTCTTTCAACATTTCTTTAGCTTTCTTTAACAGGTTCAGATTTGTGCACAGATGTCACCTTAAGACCAGCAAAACTGGCAGACCAGTAGCCAAATTTTTTACTCGTTAAACAAAACTGCCAGTCTTCCAACACTGCACTAGTGCTAAGGTTCTAAACATAATCAAGAGAGACTCTGCTTGGACATGCTCTATCATGAAAAGATAGTCCTTACTAGAAATGCGCTTGTCTGGATCTTCTCCATCCTCATCTCCACTGTCTTCATGAACAGCATCTTCAGGAATGGCCTGCATCTGTACACCAGGTGCATGAGGTAACATGCGCAAGTTTTCAAATAAGCGTTGCCTGCACGTAACGGACAAGGAAAGTTATTCCTACCCAGAAGTGGCATTTCCTTGGATTTTGTATTCTGTTCTAAACTCTGCATCCAAAGGTAACCTGTATTGCTTTAAAGTCAGTGTTGCAATTAAAAAACAACAACAAAGGCATGTGAAGTTCAGAAAGTTTTCCATCCCTAACAGATCATTACTGTTTACAGTGTACTGCAACATAACTTTCTTTGAACTTTTTTTTAACATTTCCATCACCTTCCATCTTCAGTTGCCCACAGGGTCATTGCAAGTGCTGCCCACTTGGGCTGAATGGAGTGACAGTACTGTTCTGTTTATAACAAGCTAGAGTATCAAGTTGGATAATAAACTATCTTCTAGTTTTTTAGATAAAAAGTCAGACACTTAAAACATGAAGACTCCCTGACTGCATGCAGCAATGACAACAGGGTCAAAAAGTGATCCATCTGGGTGAGATTCTTTACTGGTTGTCTCGGGAAGAAAAGAGAGCAGTTCTGTCCTAAGCACCCTGATGTGACCACTGCAAAGCACCACATGAAAGAACAGGAAAGGCACTGGGCTGCTTCTGGAAATCAAAAGAAGTCCAGGTAGACAGGAAGGTTTGGCAAGTGTCAAATACCAGCATGTGTAACAGTGACCTTAGCATCCTTCTGCACAAGTTGAAGAGCTGAAGTGCAACCGGCGCTTCTAGAATCCCCAGTGTCTCTGGTCAAATCGCACGACCTGGCAAAGCAGTTTTGCCAGTCCACGAAGTCCCCTAAAGCTAGGGCTCTGGGAAAGAATACAACTAACTGAACAAGGCTTCCCTGAAGTGACAGGTCATTGCTATTCCTGTGGGTGCTACCATGAGGATGTGAGATTGCATCGCTGTCAGTGGAAAACACACATCTGCGCCCATGGATCTGTTAAAGAGCAAGCAAGTTTTGCAATCTACTCGCACCACAGCACCTCAGCAATAGAGGCTACACAGCAAGCAGGCTGGCAGATCCCTAGCTGGAGCACCACGTTACTACAGAGAAGTGTTGCAGAATTACATCAATCAAAAATAAGTATTTTTTTGCCCCCTTGCACATAAAACCTAAAAACTCTTCTATTTGACTGTGATTTATATTTGTAGTATGAACACCAATCACTGTCTATATACTGACCATTAAAAAAAATTAGTATTTTAACTGCTTTGGTGAATCTTGTAATTTGAGTTTTACAGGTTATAGCAGGACTGACAAATGCACGCAGCTAGTTTCACATCTGTATTCATCTGTTGTTAGTAAACAAAAGAATTCCTGTGCACTGTTAACAGCCTATTAAACTCAGGGCAGGGACTGGGCTTTACTCTTTTAAACCCAGAGCAGGAACAAGTCATGGTAATCAAGAAGTACTTCAGGCTAACAAATTCTCTCTTATCAGTTGAGCACAGAATTGATTGTACATATGCATTACTCCACCTCTGAAGTAAAATATTTGTTTACAATCAAAACTTCCAGATGTGAGGAGGAATAAACTAAGTATCAAAGGTGGCAGAGGCTAAAAACATCTACCCACTGTGGCTTGGCAACAAGCACTTCTGAAACCTTGTGGATTTGTCAAGCCACAGTCACTCAACCGACCGCATGCATATCGCTATCTTTCCACAGTTCTGGATGTCTCAGCTCACACGTGACTTTTTACTTCTACAGCTGACAGCTATGAGGAAGGACAACGATGGTTCGCGTTTAGACATGGGAGTTGGGAATTAGAAATCCTCATCATCACAGCATACCAGCTTCTTTCCTGGTAGGACAAGCTTTCTACAAAATCCAAACAGGAAGCCAAGAAAAATAAGTCATCTCTTTAGTTGTTGGAAGAAGTAAAAATCCAAGCTGGGTCTTGGATGTTCAGATTTGTAGTCATAGGACTTCATAAGCATACCTACTGTTGTAGAAACAGACTTCTAGAAGGTCCCTTTTCTGACAGAGATGACAAACACGTCAGATGTATTCCACACTTATCTTTAGCACGTAATAGAGAACGGTATACTGTTTTCAAAACTGCCTAACAATGAAACCTCTGGAGAAATGGGATCCACATCACCTGCTTGACAGGTAATGTAATCACTACTCACTTGATCTTCTCCATATATTCTGGTGTATTCTGATTAGTCATATTCGAAGGACTAATATGAAGCTTGAAGTCTGGTCCAAAATACTCAAAGTAGTCATTGTATGGCAACTCTATAAACCAAAACACAAAAAGATAACTTTGTGATCCAAACCACAATTGAAACATTTTAAATACAACGGTGGTTTTGACAGAATTTCAGTTAGAGAACTATCAAACCTGAAGCATTCAGGTAAGCAACACTTAAGTACTGCCTGAATTGTTCAGTGTTCCTCTAACTTATTCAACAGAAGAACTTAAATTTGCTGGCAAAATATAAAGAGCAAGAGCAAGTTCTGCTGAAATCATGATAGAACATACACTGGAACAACGTAAGTAATACATTTGATAAAATAATTTAAAAAAAAAAATCCTATTTCTGCAGACAAAGGATCAATGGGTGATTTCTTATTGCTGTTGTCAGAGTTAGTCCAGTTGGAAAGGTTTAAGTGAGCTATTCAAAATACCTCTTCAGTAAAACACATATTAGTAGCTGAGGACCACAGTTCAATATCCATGGTAAGCACTGTGCAGTGGCTCAGGGATGCCCATGCCTGTCTGTTCCCCCAAACCCCACCTTTTCTGCTTTCACAGACAATGATCCCCTGACTGGAACACCTAATCACCAAAATAGTCAATGAAGACTGCATCTCCAGGAAAATGGTAGTATTTTATACTGAATATGATTGTATCTTCCCAGACAAAGTAACAGAAATCTAAATACCATAGAATCCCTAAGACACTGAAAACCACTTCTAATAGAACCTTTTTGTCTTGTTTGCTTATTTATGATTATTACAGGATAAGCAATTTTCTGAGGTGGATAGAAAGGAGACGGGGAGATTAAATTGCTATTGCAACATTCAGAAATGCACTGCTATTTCTCAGAACAGATTAAAGATGACAGAGACCCACAAAGCAGAGAGCAATGTTAAAAAAACAAATCCAAGAAACTTCACATATACCCACTGAATGGGAGATGCTAATGGAAAAAGTGTCCCCAGATAAGGAAATACTAATGTCTCTTCAAAAGCTCGGGCTGACAGAGAATATCTATTGACGTGCAAGACAAAATATACATCTTGAAAGGTATTGTCCTAAAATTCTTTTCTGACAGCAGCATTCTACTTAAGTCAAGTGGAAATGTTATGAATCCAGAAAGAGATACATGGATAGCAAAAGGTTATCGGCAAAAGTTGCAGTCCAGCATGAAAACTGCTAGTGACTGATGTGCAACAAACCAGTCCAAATAACAAGTTTTTATAAAAGACACTCCAAAAACGTGTCCAGAAGTATGTTTGGCCAGAAGGAAAGGGAGTGAACGATCTTTGGGGATCTTCCTCAGAAAAATTACTTCACTGTTCAACTATTTGAAAGAAGCTTTTTTGTGTGTGTTAATTTTTTTTAAGATAGCTTCTACAGCCTAAGTTGAGTCAAATGGAAGTGTGGAAGTCCGTATACTTTCACAGTTACTTTTAAGTAGTAGATAAAAATGAAGAAACAGTTATGTTTTTACTTGGTAAAATGGACCCTTGCATACTCATTAATTTCTCCCGAATACCATGTCCATAGTGACCAACTTACACAGGTCTATGATGTAAGGATGTATTCAGATGACATTCATATTTAAAATTGTTGAAGCTCCATAAGTTTTATACGAAAATGTAAAAAATTACATAAATTTTTGAATTTTCCAAAACCAATCCAATCATTCAAAGCTTTTGCTAAGGCAAAAACCACCCTCCCAAATGCTTAAGTTTGTTTAGTGCATAAGCTACTGAAAAATTATTGGCCAAGTCCTAAAAACTTTCTATTAATGCATCAGTTTATTCTAAACTGATTTTCTATTTCTATCAGTTCACTTAAACACTCCCATTACTATTTCTTAATAAAATATAAATTTAAGTATCAGTATTTACCATTAGGAATTTCACAATCTAAGGCAACGGCAGTTTCATACGTCCAGCATCGAGCAACATTACGAATTGTGTATCCTCCTCCTCCTAACATCAGCAACGGCAAGTTAAAGGTCTTTACAACTTCCACACATTTAGCGTGACCTGTCAAACACAAGAAGAGTTGACAATATATACAAAATATCTTTTAAACAGACAAACACGTAACGAACTATTTAATCGGACATATGCAATTGCACTTAAAGTAAGAACTGAATTGATTCAAGTAAAACAGAACAGTCTGCCCCTAGAGCTAAGCACAATCTCACAATAAGCCAAGATCTACAGGTAAGAAATGTACAAAATACATTGAACGTTATCTACCCCAGTCTTCAGAGACTGCACGATGATCTATCGCTGCTGTTCTGAAATGCTCTTAGAAAGTTTAGTGTTTTGTGCTTTTATAACTGGTATCATACAGAGCGAACAAATTTAGGGACAATTTCTCAGTCAAATGCAATGGAGAAGAAGAAGGGAAAACAGTAAATCAGTACTCAGTCCTTTCTACTTCTAAATTTGAACCTGTATTAGAGGTTGCTAAGTCTTGCTTACAGAGTGAACTGGTGCCAAGACAGTACACACTCCAGGGAGATACAGCATACTGAAAGGCATCTGTAGGAAGCAGCAGCTCTCTTGGATTCCAAGATATGTAAGATGGAAAAAAATCTGAGCTGTATGGGCAACTGAAGTAGCTTTGCCACCTGGTGCAAATCAAGAAAAGAACCCTGAAACACTGCAGACCCAACAGACACTACACCGCATTTTGCTGCCTACAAAACTCTAATTGGCTCAAAGAGAGCACAAAACCAAGAAACCCCAGAAAATTAATTATTCACACATGCTGGACTCGAGGATTAACAGAAGTTCAACATATATTTAATATTTTACCACTTAATAATCAAACAAAATAACAGCAGTAAAAATTAAAAATTAATACTATTATTTACATTGTTTACTAAATTAACATCTCATCCCAATTTTGAGAATCATGGTTTTGGGTGGATATATAAGTAATAGTAAAATAAATTAATTCTATAAAAGTTAATAAAAATTAATGCTAAGATAAGGCTCAGTATAACAACCACCACTATAAATTTAACAACACAGTGAGTATTCTCATTTCAGTAATACCTATTTTACACTCAACAAGGTGTTTGATGTTTAGCATCTGTGGTTCTACTGAGTGAACTACTAGTTTTGTTATTTGCCCATCATAGTAAGTGTTGCAGTAGAATGACTGTTGTCCTGTCATTTCAGGACATTGCTTTAAAGCTGCAGAAAAGCCTGTGCATAGAAGAAAGGGAATCACTTAAGTGGCTAGGAAGAACATGGAAAATCAAGCTTCTTAACTTTTCTAGATGGACAGAAAGAAAGAGGCAACTTCTGGGTTTCTTTTGGCCATTCCTGTATAGCAAAGAAAGAAGTGATTAATTATAGTAACCAATAAAATCTTTGTGACTCCAGTCCTCATCATGCAAGTGTCTCGAAAACAGCATGAAGGGTAAAGTTTTCTATTAAATAAAAAGTTACAGATAAAAACCAAACACTTCTCTGCTTACCTTTAACAGTAAGATTAAAGCATCCCAGTCTGTCACCAGACAGTGAATCTGCTCCACACTGTAATACCACAGCACTGGGCTGGTACATCTCCATAACTTTGGATATAATCTATAATCAATATACAACAGCAAGTCTTTAAGTCACATTATGGAAATAAATCCACAAAACACAACTAGTATCTTTCCACAGAGCTAAAAAAAAAAAAAAAAGACAAGAGAGTACTCACTGGTTTGAATATCTGTCCATATGATTCATCATCTATACCATCCCTCATCGGAAAGTTGACGGCATAGTATTTGCCTTTTCCAGCACCAATGTCCTATACACAAAGATGACAAATTCTTTACTACAAATATAGAAGCCTGTGACAGTATCATGGCAAACAGCTGGCCGAACTATTTCGTACCATTATTCATGTCTGCGAGGGAAAGTTACAGAATGGAATTGTTCTGGTTGATCCGGAGAGACCTTCAGGATCATCAGAGACAACCATTAACCCAGCACTGCCAGGTCATCAATAAAGCATGTCACTAAGCGTGACATCCTGTCACTAAGTGTGACATCCACACACCTTTTGCATACTTCTAGGGATGGTGACTCCACCACTTCCCGGAGCAGCCTGTTCGAGTGCTTCACAACCCTTTTGGTGAAGAAATTTTTCCTAATATCTGAAGGCCAAGTACATTACTTGAGTCCCATTCTCCCATAAAATCATTTTATAGTATAGGAGTTGTAAACCAAGACTGAATTTGCAGAAAGTACACTTGACATTTTAGTTCAAAGATTTAAGACCAAAAGACAAAATATAACTGATCAGTTCAGTCCAGTAAAAACAGTTAAGCAAAAACAAAGAAGAGCGAGGTGATATGCATGTTTTTGGTGCTGTATAGATTGGGACTTAAAAGGTTTTTAAAAACATATTCTTTGCTCCAAGCATAGGATGAAAAACTAGCTGCAGCAAAAGGAAGAAAAAAAACATAAAAAAAAAAACCAGACACCATTTTTATGTGCCCTTGAAGAAACTCTAACTTTAGACAACAACAAAACAAAACCACACTTGCAGATCATTTTCAGTTCCAGCTGGTGACAGGGCAGGAACAATAGCAGACTATCTTACCAGCTTTCCTAGGCAACATATGTATTAGAGGAAAAAAAAAAAGATCTTTGCAAAATAATTGAGTGAATAAACCCTGAATCCATCCACTGCTGTTTTGATGATCAGCTTAAAACCTAAAGATCCCTTCTTGCCACATATTCCCATTTCTTCCCTTTAGCTCCTCACCAAGGCAGATGGAAAGTAATGCAGTTTGAGCAGTTCCCTCCCACTAATAAAAGGTTCAGTAGAGAAGACAGTATGATTTAACCTGTTCGGTGTGGCTGTAAACTATTCCCAAACAGCTGCTCTGTAGAAAGAGCACACTTCAGGTCCAGCATCCTTGGAAAACTACAAGTCACCAGTCGGATGGCTCAGCAATACTGAACTGCCCGACAGGAGCTTTTGAAAGTGCCATGGACATTTTCCTCTTACTGAGCAAAGCCTCTTCAGAGGTGAATGCAACAGTCACGTGTCACTTGCAGGAACTATCTTTTATTGGGGGAGGGGGGCAGATGGATAGACATGGGGATGAACGGCCCAATGCAGCACAGGCACAACATTACCAGTTGGCTCTTTTTTTTTTTTTTTCCTTCCAGCACTTTATTAACATTTCACAGTATTGTAGGATTAGAGAGGCCGAAAAGCCCTGAACTCAGCTCTGGCTGATCTGGAACATGACAGTTATCCATAATCTCCCAAAGGCTTTCAAGTGCTGATTTTTCTGAGGTGATAGTGCTTTACTTTCCAGTGATAAAAAAAAACCAAACAAACAAACAAACCAAACAAATCAATCTCATCCTAAACACAGCAAAGCCTAGTGTTCACACTATTTCCAACTAAACAGAGCAATTGCTTTCCAGCCTGAAAAACTCAATGACTATTTTTTTGTAACTAATACCTGCATTGGTTATAAAGACCAAAGAAGCAATATAGCATTCTGGTAGATGCCCATTCATCAACAGACCAAATTTCTTCACAGAACCTGGGTCCCTACCTAGCACTACAGTCTCACCTGACATATTATGTATATACAATGACCTAAGCTGTGTAGAAAGTCAAATAACTTGGTAAGGACACTGGCAATTCAGACTGCACAATACCTTCAGTAGCAAGTGGATGAACGCAAGTGAACTAGACAACCTGTGTGACATTCAGCTACATTAATGGAGCTGCCATCACAAAATCATCACCCGGTGCACGATTTACTCCTGCATCAAATAAACATAACCTGATCAGCAAACTAGACCAACTAACTAAAGAATAGCAGAAACAAGCTTGAATGGAGCCCACTGACAAAAAGATAAGATTTGTCTGTTGAAGTTGATCCTAACAACCAGGAATGGCAGAGCAGGTTGAGCAGAAGCAAGCAGCACAATACTGGCCCCTCCAGAAGGAACACTGACTCTTCAGAGAATTAGATCTCCCTTTAGTTCAGTTAGCTTTGCAAGCTCCGGAGATAGGAAAAAGCTGATGTGTTTTGGTTTGTTTTTTTTTTTCTATATGGATGTAATAATTGAAATAAAGCCTGCTGAAGTCTGAAATGAGCATTGCCTGCATACAAAGTATTAGCCAGCAGCACAGGGGAGTTACCATGCCTGACGTACTGTTTTGTCACGGACACATCTAAAAAAAACCCAAATAACAAGCAAACAAATAATAATAATAAAAAAAAAAAAAACAGTAACATACAACATTCTATTTATTTCAACCGTGTTATCTTTAAATTCTTTGTCCTGGGTGTGGTGAGTTAAACAGTCCATAAACTTCGCTGTCAACGGGAAGTGTTGTTTCTAAAAAGCCAAGATATCTAACTCTTCAAAAAAAGAAAAAAGAAGTTCTAGCCAAATTCAGCAACAACGGCTTGGCATGATAAACACCCCGGTTTGAGCTGCTTTATGTTTGAAGCACCACTACCACCTTGTGGCCAGTCAAGTTAAACCACATGGATAAAAACAATGCCTGGTCTGGTTTCTACCTCTAGCAATTTAGAACACAGTTTAACAGACTCCAACAACCACACTGAAATGAACGCTTAGCACCGCACTGATTGAAAGCTCAACTCCTGTGTCCTCTGTGTATCATCAGCACACGGGGGAGCACGTATTTTGGGAACATAAGCAGGAACAAAAATATATGTGTCTCCTGAATCAACTTAAACATAGGAGGACAACAGTGAACTCTCTCCCAATACAGCATTTTTGCTGTCAATTTAAAAAACAAAAAAAAAACCCAAAAAACAAACACTTAAAAATTACTAACTTTATGTACAAACTACTGTACAAAGTTGGTACTTCCAGAGGAGTGACTTATCCCGGGAGCATCTCTGATAAAAAGAGGTTTAATATAAGAGTCTGTAGCTAAGAATATATTAATACTTGAAATACTCTTTCAAGTCGTTAAGTGGAATTGCCTGTTCTAACAGACAAGAGTCCAACATGAGGAATGACTAATGTAAGATATGAAGGGCCAGGAAAACTGATTGCCATTCTCAGCTTTGCCAGATATTCCACAACAGCGTAAATGCTAATGCACAGTGCCACAGCCCAATGCTCCCTTTGTTGAGATAGTTGTCTAGAGAACTCAAAACACACTTTGTGACATAAAAAATATTGCAAAACCAAGCCAACTGTATTATTAGGCAAATAAAACACAGTAAATTCAAGCTGCAATTGAAATTTCGTTATTATTAAAGCTCTGGCATGAAATTTTTCTAAGACTTGAAATCAAGTTTTGAAGACATGTGATCTCCAAAGAGCTACTTTTCACTATATGTGGAGGCAACTATTACGAATATACCACACTGGCTTCCTAAAGACATTTACAAAATCTGAGCAAACTATGTTTGAGCTAAAATTTCAGACAATGAATGTGTTGATTTCATGTGAGTAATTTACTTCTGCACTATCTTGTATTTTTTTTCTAAGTTTTTTCAATAAACCTATTACTCTAGACTAATTTACCTTCTGAAAACTTACTTCTGTGTATTATTACTGGACAGGGTTATTGTAACCTGGTACTACAACAGTATCTACAAGGAATAAGAGGGAATTTATCACCTAATGAAATTTCATGTTCAGCCTTACCCTAAGGTCCCCCGTGCCTGGAAAATATTCACCATACTTATGGAATGATACTGTCATGACACGATCTGTGGTATAAAATGCTTCTTCAACACCATCACCATGATGGATATCAATATCAATGTACAACACTCTTTGGTGATACCTAGAAAGAAAATAGTGTATGAGAAATGATCATTAGCTGTTATGTTCATAATATACTGATACTTCAACAAGGGAAAACCTAACAAAAACACCCTAACCAAACATTAAAATTTGATATTATGACCATTTTGATGACTTTGGCTGAAATGACCAAATGCTCTTATTATTATCCAGATTGTACTGAGAATTCTGAAAGCAAGTTTCATCAAAATCAGTAATTTAGGTAGATAATGTACTTATGATTTACCCCAACTTGTCTCACTGCAGAAGTTGTAACTGGTGTTTCTGTTCACACCACTGTGTTGTTCACATCTGCTGAACCCACTCCTTTCATGGGGCATTGCTTTCTTCTCTCTCAACAATTACCAACACAGTCTGCACTAAAACATCTCTCAGTGCATGCTTCAAACAGCACGATGTGAGGAGTAGGCATAACTAATGTTCCATAAACCCACAAAAATTAAATTTAAATATTAATTTTTCAGTGACTTCATCTCTGAAACTTGGAAATCAGGATGTGCCTATCTTCACAAATAAATATTAGGAAAAACTTATAAAACTACTGCTTAGTATTTCCTTAAACACTCTTAAGTTTCATATCAGTTTGAACTGGATAAAGAAATCAGTTGCTTGAAACTTTGGAAGCAGTGGAAACAACAGCAAGTATCCCTTAAAATCTATATTGCTCAGTGAGGAACAAAGTCGATCAACAGCAGAAGATACATTTTCATGCCTTGCATAGTGCTATAGAATACGGAGTCTGAGCAGCCATAATTCTGGTCATCTTAAGATTTTTGATTAACAAGACACCAAATAGGACAGTTTGCCATGGTTACATAAGCCATAACTATTTCTAAGTTTCCTTCCTTCACGTGCACTTAAATAAAAAAAAAAAAATCAAGAGTGGACCACAGAAAATCATATTGCTTATCTTAGACTGCAGAGACAGATCCTGAATACATGCTGTACATTAAAATGAACGTTTTAATTAATATGTTAATATCAACTATGTTAGTGTTACCTATATATTTTCAGTAAAGAGAGAGATTTGTGTGTACTGAGAAGGGATACAGTCCCCTGAGGCAGTACAAGTAACCCTCAGGATTTTAAATTCTAGTGAAGACTTACTGCTCGGAGTTAATTATAGAACCACTTTTCCATTACTCGTCTCATTTTTTATTTTGCAGTCACAGCAGCACAGCTGTTATTTCATTAGTTATTCATAACAGTCACATTAATTCATGTAACAACCCAAGGAAGCTCAGTGCATGATCTTTCCTGAATATTCCTGTTTGGCTTCGTAACGACTCAGCTGATAGGAAACAAGCAAGCATATTGACAAACCAAATGGGTGTATGATTGTGCACATAATTATTGCCCTAAGGGGTCAGGGCAGTGATCCATCTAGCCTACTATTCTGTCCCCATGAGTAGCAGCAGGAGATTAACATTTACAGAGTAAACCTGTCCATTTTGAGGTCTGCTACTCTGGTACTTCCCCACCATCTAGAATTACAGCATATTATGTTTTACAGGATGCACCATTGGTTGGATCTTTAACATCATTCACAGACCTATTGTCCATGTTTATGTCTAATCTCTTTTTGAATCTGTTGTTGCTGTCTGCTTCCTTCAGCCTCCTGTAGCAACAAGTTCCAGAAGTTCACTATCCACTCTGTAGATTACTTCTAAATACCTGTTTTAAACTCATCCCCTATCAGTTATCTTTTCATCTTGCCTGTATTTTAAACTTCTTGCTAAAGCCAAAGAGAGTGGGAAGAGCTTGGAGTTTTCTTAATTGAAACTGAGAAAGTTCAACACTGGCTGTGAAAACTCACTGAAATAACAATTACAATCCATATCTTCAAGTATTTAAATACTTCAATTTGACACTTTCTGTAATTTCACCTTGTTACCATCATAAACTTACTTCAGTAACTCAAGGATAGCAAGCACGATATCATTGACATAACAGAAACCAGATGCCTCTGATTTCTTGGCATGGTGAAGTCCTCCAGCCCAATTAACAGCCATGTCCGTTTGTTGTCTGTTCAATTTTACTGCCCCAGCTGCAAAACGACATACACAAAAATGAAAGGAAATGCAGTCAGAAACTTCTGAAGGCCTTAAAATCCGTTACATGAAATAGTATCTTATTTTAAGTTTATCCTAGATCTGATCTCTTACCGATACTGAGATACTTGATGTAGCTCATATGTGACAGTCTGCATCTGATACAATTTCTTTGCAAAATAAAACTCAACAACTTCAATTTGCTTCATGTTAAATATACTGTCAAAGTTTTAAGTTGCTAATAAACGTAATAAAGCTACAAAATAGGTGGCAAACAACCTTTACTTACCAACGGAGCCTCCAGTTGACAGCTGACAAAACTCAAACAGGCCATCAAATACAGGACAATCTTCTCCAACGTTAACTGTGTAAGAAATGTGTCACTTTTCAAAACCACCATTCCAACAGCATTGCTGTATGTGTGGATAACATTTACAGATGCAATGCATAGTTCATTTAGCATTTTAACTACTCCTCTCCCACCCCCACCTATTTTTGTCAGGTTAAATTTTAAACACTGAAACCAACGTACAGTCTTTATAAACCACAGATGACTCCAAACTGTCTCTCTTCCCCCCCTTTTAGTTTCCATGGGAAGACCTGTCTCCTCGTTAAGAAGAAGTTAAATCATTTTTAGCTTATTGAGAAGTGCAGATTAACACAGGTCAAGTTAAGAAAAACACTTGGAAAAATAATTTACTGAGAATAAGGCATCATAAAGAGGTTACAGGACTGCCTTTTAAATTGGTGTAATAGCTGTCCAACTGCGTTCCTAACAGTACTTTGAGCCTATTCCTATAATTAAACAAATTAACATAAAGGGTGAATAATATACAATTTTTACCATCTCCTTCCAAGAAGAATGAATAGCTCCTTTTCTTGACTTAAACACATTTTCACACATTGATTTTTCTTCTCTACTCTTCTAAAAGCCATTTTTTTTTTTTAGGAAGATTTTTCATTAGAACAGATTTTAAGACACTTTTGCAAGCAGCTCACAACTGAAGTATAATCTATGCATTAAGTCTACCAAAAAAGTATTATTTAGTATCTAAAATACAACCTGTGACAGGGGAGGCAAAACTTCTATAAACTTAAAAGAACATTTCTGAGAAGATGGGTACTTTTAACAGTACAGTCCCCAAGTTAGTGTAGCTAAAGTCAGGCACATGTTACTCTATTTCTCTAATCCACCCACACCATTAAGCCACATTCATACCTCTGTACTGGTGAATATTTAGCTTTAAGCAACACCAGCCACAAAAGCACAGACACATAGACTTAGCCTAATGTTGACACTTACATCTCTGCATTTGCTTGCTGTACTCAGACATGTTGTCTGGCCTTATTGATCGGAGAAATTTGATGTATTCATCACTATGGTACTTGGTCATTTCCTCAGCAGTAGCTTTGTGAGGTCGCTGGTAACGAGAACAAGTTATAGAAATCATCACAGTGCTCTGCAAAATTTAATTTGCTAAAAGATACAACTCAAAAGAAATCTAATCTACTTGATGTGAGAGCAAGTTAAACTGATAGTAGTGTGTTAAATAAAGCAAGGGCTACTCTGCTGTTAGCACACAATTTGACTAATTCTTTGTGCAGTTACTCCGGTGTCCCCCCCAACACCCCAATGTCCCCTCCAATAATAAAGATAGCGGTGAAAATTGTCTACTGGAGCTCCACCTCACTGCTTCCCAACAGCAACAACAATCTACAATCCTCACCAGTCATGAGGATACTGCTTCACTTCTAGGAGAGAGCTCTGAATACACTATTTAAGTATTTCCACTTCCACTTCTCTCCATTTATCTGTATGAAAATACTTGAAGCCCTTTAAAAATAACTTAAAACACTCCAGTGGACATTCTTATGACTTATACTCACATAAATTTCCATTTTTCTGTATAATCCATAATTTAGCAGTAAGTTGTGGGTCATTCGGATCCTATGCGGTTTCATTGGGTGCCCTTGTCCATAGTAATAGTTCCCAATATCACCTGTCAATATTGTACAAATTAAGAGCTGTTCATATTAAAAAACCCCACAACTTTTCCTTGTTGCTCAGAAGGATCATTCTCAGAAGATAAGCAGGTATGATTCCAGGAAAAAAACCACCACACAAACCCTAGAAAGGGACTACTGTCCATTTCAAAAAAGGCCACGAGGAAAACAAACTGCCCATAAAGGGCTGTATGTCAGAAACTAGAGATCCACAGTAGTTTATCTGAAACTTGTAATCCCATTAGCCAGGCTCTGTCAAACTGCAGAACAACTGGTCACAGGATTAGGAAAACAAATGTGACATTCACTTCAAAGAAAAGAATGGCTGTTACCATGGGCTAGTAATTTTTCTTCCCAGGTCAGGTGGTATTAGAACATACAGAGCTCTGCTTCCGTATACTGACATTTCCAACACATGAACCATTTTAAACAGAACTAACAGTCCATACGTTTCTGGAAAAGTAGACAAGCCTAAAAGATATGGTCAGTTGTCAATGGCTTTCAGCTGGAGAATTCCATAACAACTCCACAACAGTGCCTCTCTTCTTTTTGAGCAAACTTCTTGGTAGGATTAGTGATCTTCATTTTCTTGAATTTTATGCTCTTCTTTCACATCCTCCAGCACGTTCTGCCTTGTGCATTGGGAATGCAAAAACCACTACTTTCACAGTGTCATACTATTTTACACATTTTGTTAGTTAGAGGCCAGAGGAAGCACTGCTACAGAACAGCTTTAATTTCACCTATTCAACATGAGGTTCGGCTCAGGAGGAAGGAAAAAACAGCATCACCAACTGCCAAGGAAGCAGGTGGTGCAGCAAAATTCTAAGTCTCAATGTATTCTAAACTCCAGCTTTTGTATTTCATAGTGACAAGGAGAGTCGGGATGCTTAAGGAAACAGATATAACCTAAAATAATGAAAGATGAAGTTATCTAGAGAAACAATGGCTCAGCACCTACCTCTTAGCCGTCCCATACCAATGGAATCAGAAGATCATAGAACGGTGGGGGTTGGAAGGGACCTCTGGAGATCATCAAGTCCAACCCCCCTGCCAGAGCAGGATCACCCAGGGCGGCCCCAACAGGAACGCATCCAGGCAGGTCTTGAAAATCTCCAGAGGAGACTCCACAACCTCTCTGGGCAGCCTGGTCCAGGCTCTGTCACCCTCACAGGAAAGAAGTTCCTCATGTTGAGGTGGAACCTTCTATGCTCATGTTTATACCTGTTATTCCTTCTCCTATTACTGGGCACTGCAGAAAAGAAACTGGCTCATTCCATTTGACCCCTCAGATATTTACAGACATTCATAAGATCCCCTTAAGTATTATAGCCAATAAGAAATATCAAGTTTGGGCATTAAGTTAATAACTTTGAGGAACTTGGACCTACTCGTAAGTTAGGTGTTTAAGTGGCAGATTAGCACTTCTTGTCAATTACTAAGACCTGAGTCTTGCAGATACTTACTGTAAGGCTGCAGTTTTGGTCACGTGCAGGTCAAGAGCAGAAGGTGTTAAGAAACTATGACCACAGTCCTTCCCACCAGCAAAAACAGTTGCGAGGATTTAACAAAATACGTTACAGATTTGGTGTTTAGGAAAGCTCTATCACATCTCTCTGTAACTAATAACTAGAAGATGGAAGCCATTTAGTATGGTAGCCCTGCTCTGCAAAGTTACTGTTAAGTCCCAAATTTACAAAGCCTCAAGCTAGTAAGAGCTTAAAATTTTGAAATTTTTTAAGACAACAGTGACTTTAAATAACATGATACTTTTGAGGAAACTTCATTCCAAATGCATCTCTGGCTTAAAGAATGTGTGTGGTTCAGAGTTTTCTTTAGTTTTTTTAACCGCGTCATTTCAATTTCAACCACTTCAGCTTGTATAGTCATCACTGACACTTTACTCCTCCTGCTAACGGACAAGGAAGCATTCTTATGTAAAATATTTATTTTCCCTTATGTAAAAGGGAAAACCCTAAACATTAACAAGCTTCCCAAATATACTTGCAATCTATCCTTCAATATATTGCAATTCATCAACTAAACAGATTCAAAACCAAGCATATCCTACATACCAAGCACTGCAGTATCCACTGATAAATAAATAAATAAATAAATAATCATACCTTTTAACTTTCACTTTTTTTTTTTTTGCCATAAAAGAGAACTTTTAAAAGAACTGGCAAGATGGGAAATTTAACAGGAGCTTATTTAATCAAACAGAAGACCCATGGGTGAGTATTTAGCACAAGATCCTTCCACATTCTCGGTCAGCAGTAACAGCTATCAATACGTATCAACATTATACACGTTAGCAATAGGCAACACCATTTACATCTTTCAGGTCTCAGCATCACCATCAAAAAAGGGGTTTGGAATTAGCATCTGTTCTAGTTTGGGTGAAAACAAAACTAATTCTGTTCAGTGGTTTGACTTTTCAGTTCAGTACTTCTAACTAACAGCACTGTCTGAAGTTAGCAGCATGTTTTTACAGACAGTGTCTGCTGCTGGCAGTGATAACAGGCCATAGTTAGAGTTACTACCCGGAATTGGTGTGCAGGCCAAGGCCACTGCTGGACGGTGTGTGCCACACAGGGGGGTGCAGAGAGTGAAAGACCGCACCTAGGGAGGAGCGGACAGGGCAGGTGACCCCCAACTGACCAGCGAGGGATCCAGCCCATAGATGTCATATTGGGTAGCAAGGATACATTCGGTAGCAAGCAGAAGGATCGTAAGGGTCTGTTGGGCTTTTCCCCAGGCTCTTCTCCCCTCTTGGACTGCTTCCCCGGAACATCCAAGGAGGACTCTGTCCATTCTGCCTTTGATCCCG
>JANHFX010002734.1:0-24303 GCA_027560015.1 Chloroceryle amazona
AGTTACGCACGCTCCGGCGCGAGCCCGCCCGAGGGCAGCGAGCCCCCTTCGCTGGCCTTAGGCGGGCGAAGGTGACGGGTCTCCCCGGTTATCAGCCTTCGCAGGATAAATATCTAATGAAAATTATTCATTGCGAGGAGGGCAGCTCCCAGTGCTCTTTGGAGAAGCTCTAGGGGCCTGCGGTGTGTTTCCAGGGTAGTGTTACTCCCGGCGCTGACCGAGATAGCCCCCGAGGAGCGAAGTGCCGCGGAATCGGCTCACAGTAAAAAACAACGAGGTTATCTCATGGTAAAAAAAGGAGAGTGAAGTCCATGAACATCCGCAGGAGTAACTCCTGCACCTCTTTCAGAAAGATTGATAACTGCGTCATCAGGGGGAAGGCTGCAGATGGGCTCTGGAGATCACCAGACACTGACCTTTCTAAAGCTGATCAAAGAGGAGTTCAGTCTTCAGGAAGAGTACTGTGCAGTATTGCCCATAAACATCCCACTTACCCTGGCCTCAAGCTGCTCACGGGTACAGTGGGGAGGATTGAGCTTGGTCATGGTCATTGAAGGTATATTAGCTCTCATGGTCCAGAAGAAGCCTGTCTCCTCCATCCTTCCTTCCAGTTTGCAAGGTGAATATTGGTCCTGCCTGCAGATCTTCAGGAGACGGCAGAAGAGCTTAATCTGGAAGTTTAGAGACAAAGACCTTCAATGCTCTAAATTACCCAGGGCTTGCTAAAGCAGGTGGCATAGAGCCTTTCCCAGCATCTGCTACTAGGGCCAGACTTTTACTGATGGACAGTGCTAGACAGCACCAATGTCCGAAGGGCAACTGCATATATAGCCAGGTAAATAAGGAAACTAAGGCTTTAAAACAAATCCCATCAGAGAGGCATATTATGAGGCAATTTAGCATCTTCTTGGGTGCTGTCCTTTCTCTGAATAAGTTACTAACACAACTTACTGGGAATGAATCGTATTATTTTGCTTTGCTGGCTATGCGTATCAGGCTCTGCCTGATATTCTACCTTAGCAAATTTTTCAAGCTGATTGTACTAATGCTTCCTTGGATTAGGAGTAGAGTGGGGGTGCATTCTGAAGAAATACTGTTCTCTATTACTGCTCAGAAATGTCCCCTGTCTTTCTACCACAGCTCATCTAATCTAAGTCTGTCAAAGTAGATTCAAAGATGTTGCTGTGTAACAGCTGCCGTATACTGGGTATGAATCTGAGTTTAATTTCCCCTGGGTGGATGGAGTCCCTTAAAACCACTTCCACTGTTTGACAGATCAGTGTCCGCATACCCAGTGTAGGCATCCAAAGACTGCATCATGCAATTGGAATTGCCTTCGATCAGGGAGAATCTATTCCGGGGAGTTATTTACGGTCTTGGATCATCAAGACTCAAGAATCAGTTTTGTATGCTGTGTGCTCAAAACCTAACTGCTGTGTTAGTCTGACTATAACTTTTCATTGTCCTTCATTTGCCCTAAGTGGATTTTGGTAGCTATTACAAGAAGAGTCTTCCTATGTTGCTCAAACCACTTTCACTGTGTTAGTGTTTAAAGTTTCCAGAATGGCTTCTTCGGTTGACGTGTCCCTGAATTATGAAAAGATGTTTGCTCATCGATTCACATCAGATGATGAAGAATACCAAGAATACCTGAAACGCCCTGCAGATCCTCCTCCTATAGTTGAAGAATGGAGAAATAGATCTGGTGGCAACCAGAGAAACAGAGATCGGTACTGACTGCATTTTTATTTTTAATCTTGGTAGTTCCACAAATACGTAGTTAAGTGATCATTTACTTCAGGAGAAAGATAGAAATTTGTTCTGTTAACAGAAGTATCTTCCTGTTACTTCACAGGTAACAATTTAAGAGAAATAATCTTGCGTGAAAAGTAAGGAGGCTTTACATTTTCTCTGTATTGATAGTCAAAGTTTTGGCATTGTGTATAAAAGCATTAAATAATTTGCTTTTTAGTAAGGAATGAGCTGGAATCACCAAAACCATTGCCCCGGGGTTTGTTACCGTTCACCCAGGAACATTTTTCCAGAGGGGAGAGATTAGAGTTCTGCAAATCTAAGCAGCCTCTCTTCTGTTTGATAATAACCATCAGGAAAATGTGAAAGGAACAGGCTAATAGTGTGATTATCTCTTTCTAGCTGTCCAGAAAAATGTTTCATTTGGAGCCTAAATAATTGCTGTACTTAGATTAGCCTGCATTTCTTTTATGTAGTAGAAATGACTGTAAAATCTATCATCCACTCTGTCTAGTAAGTGCTGTGTTACCTGCCTACTGCAAAATGTTTTGAATTATTTTTTCAGGATGTAGTTGCAGCTTTTTACTGAATTCTGGACAGTAACATCCAACTTCTGTGTGAATAAAAAAACAACAATTACAGCATATATTCTGTTTGGTAATGCTAACATCATCCTTTAGTATAAAGTAGTTAAACTCCAGTCCAGTTAACAGTTGGGAAGGCTTCTTAGCTAAATATCTCAATAGGATTTGTGCTTTATCTGAACAGAGGAAGGAAAACATTCTAACTTCTTTTCAAACTAGAAGCTTGGCATTAAGTTAAAAACAGAATCAGCTTGAACAGAGTAAAAACAAACAAAAAGTGTTTGTTTAAGGAGATCTTCTTAAAAAACTTTGTGGTTCTTTGAACTAATGAATTCTTAATCTATACTCTGGTCACAAAGTGAACCTCATGTACATGGTGTTTGTCTACACCGCACCATTGAGATATCCACAGAAAACAACCTTGAGGCAGCTGAAGCTTTGATAGGAATTGAGCTACAGCTGAAAAGCCCAAATTTAGGCTGAACAATGCCTAACTACCAGTGACAGGGTACACTCTTTTAAGAGTATTGGAACCTATAAAAGACCATGGAGCAGTGGTAATATGCAGTTTAGGGAATATGCTGTTAGGTAACTAACTTGTCCCTAAACTTGCTTTGCCACAGCTTTCAACCAGGAAGCTACAGATTGAACCTGGCTTTGATACAGCTATGGATGTATCTTCTTGTTGGTTTTAGATACATGGCCTGTTTGAGTCACTATTCAAAGTTCCAGTAGTTCACCTGATGAACTATGGTGAATACTTTTTGTTAGAAAACAGACTGTCTGTCCTATTGCTTGGCAAAGATGGTGCTGGGTATTAGTGAGAAATTAATGAATGCTCTCAGATGACTGTAGGTACATTGTCATCAGTTTGTCAAAAATAGATAAGTAATTGAGTGTAAGAACAGTTACAGGACAGTTTTCATGAAAATTGTAAAATTTCTTTTTTTAAGCTCACTCATTTTATTTTTTAAACTCATGATTTATGTGAGTTTTTGACATTTCTTTTCTTTGCAGGTTTCAAGATGGTAGACATTTCAGGGGGGACAGGTACAACTGGCAAGGTGACTATAGATCTAATCAGAGGCCAGAAAGAAGCTGGGGTAATAATTACCAACAGCACAGACAAGGACAGTCATACTCCAGCCACTATGGACAATATGGCTACAACTCCTACAACCCAGGGCCTCGTTACCATCCCTACCGATGATACTTGTAGTTTGAAAGTCCAGTAATGTTATGTAACAAATCCAGTTAGACTTCAGTTTTCTTATTTTTCCAGTTTTGTAGATAGAAGAATAATCAGTATTGCAGTCCATTGCTGTTTATCAATTGTGAATTGAATAAGGGAATAGCTTTTATGACTAATAAAAGCATATTATACAGAGTTTGTTTAGAGTCTGTAGAATTTAGATGAAACACCTATCTCATTCTTTTGTCTGGATACACACTAGTACACTTCTTCCATCACTGAGATTTCTGTTATGTTTTAGAAACACAGCAGGCCAGGGGAAAACATCAGCCTGTAGCTGTGGCACATTGCCTTAAGATAGCTCGTTTTGAAAGTGAATTACTGTGTTTTCTTCTGGAGAGAATGGCTTAGCTCGGCTTTTGGTGGTGAGAAAGCTCAGTCTGGTTTGAATTTCAGATGCCTTAAAACTGAGAAGAGAGCTGCTATTACAGAACCATTTTATGGGGTCAGCATAGTGTCTGTTGACTCACCAGCTTTCAATGTGTTTGCAGTATTCCTCTTAAGACATGGGATAAAAGTTGGAATAAAAATTAAGTAGTTTAAATGCATTTATTATTATTGTGGTAGTTCAGTGATACACATTTTATCTGAAGTGATATCAGACTTGGATCAAATTTATTTTAAGATGATGTAAATTAGTCTGTGCATAGAAATTCCAAAATTTGTTGTTTCAGTAAATCTGCACAATTTTGATGATAATTGTAATTAGTTTGTACAAAATACTTCGTGCATGTTATAGAAGAAAGGAACCATAATCAGTATTGTACTCTTTGCGTGAGAAAATAGCAGAGGAAGTGCAAAGTATTATTCAGTTCTTAGAATATAAGTAAATTCTGTGTTTATAAGTATTCACACAATAAAGCATATTTCACATGGGAGGATGTTTCTGGCTATTTCTGAAGCCTACTTTTGAAACCTTGAGAATTGCAACATTGTCATCTAGGCTGACAGCTGCCGAAGCAGCAGTGCTAACAGATAAGTGTTAATACTGGACAGCTGTTGGTTTACATTAGAATGGCCTACTCAGCTACAATCAAGAGGATGAGACACATTGTGATTAATTAGAAGTCTGGAGTGTTAATCCACTATCTTGGATTCTACTGTAATAGGGTCAGAGTTCTCTATTTCAGCATTTACGTGATAAGCTAATTTGTATCATGAGGGAAGGGAATTTCTATGTACTTGACATTTTCTTCAGGTGTTGTACAGAAACGTGGGACTACCTCTGCTGACTGTTGTAAAGTCATGACATTATGTGATTAAGTAGCACAAATGAGTGCATCTTGATTTAATAACAAAGAATAAATATAGAAGTCAAAAACAGAGTCTCCTGGCTCGGAAGATGCTTTTAAGAGCTAAAGAGCATGTTTAGAGTTGATCTTAGAAACACATGTTGTGTGTAGCTTTTACATAGGCTGTGATACACAAGCCATGACAAGTGTCTCCACCTACATGCCAAGTATTTCTGTTTTTTGCTTTTCCTACCATATTGTTAATTCAGATACAGGTTTTACTATCCTAATTCCTGAAGTATTTGTCTTGAATTCAGTTGTTTAAATTCAGAAATCTTTTAGCAAGAGGTTTGGTTTTCCTTAAGGAGCCCTACTGGATGAAATGCACCCTTTTTAGCCCTCATGGATAAGGCAGAGCTGCTAGACCAGGGAATATAAGACCATGTGAAATTCTTACCTCTGCACTATGGAGAGGTGGCAAGCTGGCATGGCGGAGTTCCTGTTTAATGCAGAATCACATGCACAGTGCCAGATATCCCAGACTCCTACTTCAGGGAGGGAGTGCATCGTTCTGCAAAGAGCCTGACACTGCCAGCTATGCCATAGAAGTCAGGCTGTGCCAGGATGTTCTTCCTTACCATCTGGAGTAGCATCTCAGGTTGAAATAAAACCTGGCAAAAGGAATGGATTCTGCCTCATCCATTGCCTTTCCTCAAGCCCAGTAACTATTTTATTTTTAGCGTCTTTCAGCTAGTGAATGAAGAATCTACAACAGTGCAACCAACTGTAGAGGCAGATAGATTACTATGGCTTAAAAGTGGAAGTTGTGACTTAGAATCACACATTTCATTATCTCAGCTCTCTTACCGTAAGTTTCTCAACTGTGGGACCAGGAAAGACCCAGGCCAGTGCAGCCTCCTGGTTTATGTGTTTGCATACTTGACTCCATCTGCCTCATCATTACAGCTTTCAGTTCAATTTAAGGCCCTGTATGATTTACAAAACATTTCCTAGGAACAGTTATGGCAAGTGTCTTTTTTTTTGAGGGGGAATATACTTCTAAATAAATGCATGCCTTGCAGTCAACAGAAAGGTAAATACAATTCAAAATAGATTACCTCCAGCAGTTTTCACTTAACATGAACTAGTATTTTATCATAAAGTCCACTTTACTGTTTCTGTCAAGCTAAATAAAACCAGTAGGTACTGGCCTGCAGTTACGGTTTGTGCTTGCATATTGCAGTGCATTACAGATTTGCAACCTCAAACACTACAGAAATTGTTTGCTTTATGCTGGAAATTGCAGGGTAAACATTACAATTCAGCATCTGAACTCTGACTTTAAGAGATCTCTTCCATCTGACATTTGCTCAGACAACATTATTATGACTAAAACAAAAGAAAGGTAAGTATTAAAAAAAGACTGCCAAACTACCAAGAGTTTGAACAGCCCAGAAGTTCTGAGTATGGCACTTGCAGCAGTTCTAAATCCATTCCTGAACTCACAGAGCAATTTTATATGGACTGTTAATTGATACTGATGAATTCTCATGCTAAATTACAGGTGCTGTTGCAAACAACTAAGAGAACTCAGTGGCTTTTATACAATTTCTTAACTAGCATTTTCAAAAATGCTAAAGGCTTTCAAATCACAGCTAAGCAAAAAAAAGTGCGTAGTAAAAAAATAAACAAACTACAATTGTACAAGTGTTCACTGCTATTCAACCTCTATTTTACATGAGGTCTGCAGCTGGGCATAGAAATGTGCAGTTATTTAGAAGCTGAACTACTTTCAAGAGGCTCTGTAGTAGAGATTTCAGACAGGGAAGACACGTATAATTTCTGATTTACATACAATCAACATGCAACTTCCAGAACAACAACAACAAAAAAATCTAATCTACTGTTTAAATATTTGAATATATTGCAAAAGGGTTTTTATATATATATGTATCTTTGAGTATATTTAAATTTGTACTATTGATTTGCTAATAAGTATTCTGCTTAGCCAAAAAATATGTTCAGATTTCCTTCTCATACTGAGACGTGGGAAGGAAAATTTAAGCCAAAGTTTTGCCTGCCACCATCCCTATTCCTCAGGGGAAAAAAATTCTCTGAATTACACAACTCGAGTGAATTTTGCTAGCTGATCCAACTTGTGCAGTCACACCTTCTCTAATTCTGACAAACAAGATGGGGTAGGAACGTGGAGCAAGGAGGGAAAACAGGACTGCTCCTTTCAGCAGCTGCTGACCACCTTAGGAGCAATTTAACAAAATTGCATCTCCCTTGCCTGTCATTTGCCAATCAGGAAAAATTACTATTATCTGTCCCCTTGTTCCTGTTTGTTAGAACTATAAAACTCTGCTTAAAATATGCACAGTGCTGATACTCTAAGCTAAGCAAGATTATAGGGCAGATCATGTTTCCTGAGAAGTCCCTAGGAAATATGCAGCCTGATACACACGGAGGTAAATCCTAGAGATCAAAAGAGAGTCCAGGAGCTCCAGCACTGCCAGGAGACTAGATTGGAACCATACTGTGGTGGTGCACAATGATCTTGCCTCTCAAGAGGATTATTTTTTCATTAGGCCCTGCAGGCTGGAATTTATTTTTGTGTTTACCATGGCCTATATTTTTCTGCAGTAAAGCACAGACTGCACTCAGTGGTTGTCAGTCCTCATTTGCTTATGTGAAACAGCGGTGCCAAAGTGTTATTTCTATATGGCTCACCCCTTGACATTCGAGTACTCTGTCCTGTTAAAATGCAAATCTATTACAAGGGATGGTGAAAGCTGATAATAACCATGTTTTTACTCTAACTGTAATAAACACACAAGATAAATCATCATCATTGCTAATGGTTACCTTGTGTTATTTGCAACCAGCAAGAATACAAATGAGTGTTTTCTTTTTCCTAATACAGAGATGATTTTCTTTTTTTCAAATAATACTTCAGCAGCTGAATTACTTTTTTTTTGACAAGTATGGGCTGCCTGCTTTTCACTTTCACCTTTTTTTCACATATTGTGTAATTCAAACTTTGCCTCACTAATAAAAGTATTTGCTTCACTAACAAGTATCAAAGCTACTACTGCTCATTGTTTGAAGACAAAACTTAACTCTAACTCATCTTTTGAACTTTTAAGAAAACAACTTAGTTATTTGTTATACAACTATGAAAATAACCATAGCCCAACCATGAAAAAATAATCTTCAAGCAGAATCTTCAAACTGAAACATGTTACATGTTAAAAGAATGATTAAGACAATAAACTTTTTCAAAGCTCTTGCTCAGTGTGAGAAAAGATATATACTCACATAAATTAAATACTTAAGGTTATAATCAGTACTGTTGAGAAAAAGCTTAAAAACCTAAGCATACCATAAGAAGTTTCAAATTGGCTTTTGGCCATGATGTTTCAAGTTCAGCATGATTAGAGATGATCAGGAAGTGGATGTTCTTTGGAGAAGTCATGTCTGAAGTTAATTTCTGAAGAACATTAATAATTTCCAAGTGCAACCAGCCCCAAATTATTACATATTCTTTTTACAAAATAAAAGTATTTTTCCATACAAAAGGCCTGGTTTTAAAGTGTTAGCCTTCTGTAGTCATCAAGTCATCTTGGTTTATGAATGCCACTAAGACCTAAACCAAAGTATATATAAGAATATTGCTTCAGTGGGTTTAGTGGTATGAGTGTTTAAATACAGCATACAAAACCTCTGGAGTTTAGAACAGTTTAGTGCAAGAGCTCTGTGTGGGCACATGTTCTCCTCAGGTCAAGCTCACATTAATCATTTATAAGACACATGCCTGAAAGACCTGTTCTGAGATAAGCTGATGGAGCATCAAGCTTGGGGTACATATACCATCCTTTATATGCCCAGCTACAGCTAAATTGTTATAAGGTGGCAAAGGTGCTTTACCTTAAATTGCCAACATGGGCAAATCCTGTTTTTCCAACCCTGCAGTTCAGAGTATACTTCCATCAGCTTGTTGTTCTAAGGTAAGGTGGGAGTGGGAGGGCGTAGTCTACAGCCCAGACAATGATGGGAAGGGGCACAGCTGAACTATGGAACAATTGTTTCATGTCCATTTCCTTATGTATCCTGAGCCCTGTAGGGGAAAATACGTTTTGAGATTTGATTATTGGTTATCAAGTGACTTTACTGCCATGCCACAGCCTGGGGTGGGGAAGAGAATTTCCTTCCTCCTCCACAGACTTCAGGGACCTTTTCAGCATAAAACAAGCTGGCAGAATATGGACAGAGGGATCTGGAAGCAGTTAAGCAGCTGGCTCACTACACTAGCAGAGGTTAAATCCTTAAGTAAGTTGGAGAGATCCAAGGGATGATAAACAAATGGCTATTGATCACATACCCTGCAGTCTGGGTAAATCCAATTGAAGAACCTCTTTAGAACTCACCAGCAGGATTTTAGTTTTTAGAGACAAAATGGATTTAGTGCTACGTAATACAAGATCAGTTTAATCTTACTTCCCTCCATACCCACATTAGACATATTCTTACTACTGGCTTAAAAGTGTTTTTGAAATCAAATACTATTTTTACTCTCTCCTTCCTATCACTACACAGGCACCAGGCTATTTATTTCAAATATACCTGTTTTACTAGCTCCTCGTATTCTTGGAACACTTGTGAAGACAAGACCTTTTAAAGCTACTTTAAAATTCTAAAAAGACAACTTTGCCACAGTGCCAGTCATTCCACATGAACTAAAAAGAAAGATTGTTTTCAAAGATAGAAACACACATGTTAATTCCCAGCTCAGCTATAAACCACCTTTAATGCTTTTGTGTCTCAGCTGCCATCTGTAAACCAGCGGTTAAGTCTGCACTGTTTCCCTCTTCTGTGCTCTGTATCTTGGCTACAAATCCTGCCAGGCAGGGGCTACTCCATTTAAAGCACAGCTACGGTGTGTAACAATCTGAGCTGGGGCCTGTATGTCCCGACACAACTCACGGTAAGTGAATTAATTTGCTTGCTATTTTTTAAATATTTTTTATCTTTTTAACTAAAACCAAACACATTATAGATACTATGAAGGCATTGACTTCATTTAAACACTGCCTTTATGTCTCTCCATAGTTACATAGTATTAGAGGCACACAGCTGGGATTCTTCAGCCTAGAAGGCTCTCAAAGGTAGACCTTGCCCTAAATGACAAGCAATTATAATTCTATGGGTGTAGTAGAAAAGGCTTTCAAAATATAAGTAGAACACAAACAGCTTCATCATAGCTAAGAGATATGGGTAGTCCATATATAATAGTCCATTTAATAATTAACACCAAATTAAAGAGATGTGAATTAAAAATGAGGGGGCAATCTATGCAAACTAGATTCCACATCAATAAAACTTGTGACAGTTACTGTATTGAATGTACTGTTCATTTATACTTGATTGTTTTTTTAAAACATTCATACACACACCACACAATCACAAGAGTAAAATTCCAGCCTTATGTAAGCACTACAGCAGTTGCCTTTTTTTTTTTTTAAATCAAGTAGATGCAAATATTTTAATGCTAAGTACTAGAATAACATAGTTTCAAAAACATTTAGGGTGAAGGTGTTCTTTGCACCTACATGAAAAGAAGAGGAAAGAAAATACACGGTGCTAAGGGAAGGAGTGGATAAGTCAGTCTTGATAAAAGAGGAAATGCAGGAAAAGGAAAGAGAATGACAGAGCAGCCATTGCAACTAATGTGTCTTATCAGAAATAAAAAAAACTTCTTCTAGAAGAGTCTGTGAAAGGTCAGAGTGCCCCTAGTAGCTGAGTAGTAGTCATCTGACTGAAGGTAAAATACAAATATACTTAAAAACCATTTGTGATTGATGAGAACTAGAAGACAAAGATGTATCACAAGTATTACAGTCCCTTGGCAAGAAAATTCCCCCAGATGGCATCTATTTCTCATTAATGTTCTAGACATCCCAGCAGGTCCTGTCATGACTTTGGATTCAAAGCTGTCCACAAACTCAGCTGGTCTTTGGCTCAACTCCACTTTTGCTGCACATGCATATGGCATGCATCAGTGCTAACAGGACATCGGCTGATGAATGACTTTTAAACTGTTAATTTCCATCTCTCTAGATGACACCTCCTGCACCATGTTTTAAAAGGCAGAAAGCTGTCTGTATCCATGCTACCTGAGACATGGCTCAGAAACCTCAGGCTCTTCACATTTTCTGCTACTAATACAGAAACTTCAAAGATTGCTAGAAAACACTAGGAAATGTAACACAAAAAATAAAGGAAATCTTAGCAAGTGAACATCAGCTCATTTCTGATTATTCACACCTCCTAAAGTGAGCATCAAGATGACCAAAATGTCAGCCCTTAGTTAAGACCACATCAAATATCTCCATTGTGGTTTCATTTGGCAAAATCAGAGCAGGGCTTTAGGATAGTCTCTAAATGGAAAAATCTTTACTCCCTGCCTATCACCAGCCTCTTTCACGCTACCTGTTATGATGCCAACATACCATCATCCCATCCCCCAGCAATCTCATCATTAACTACACAAGAGTACCTCTGTTTGACAGCTCAGAGGAGGTTATTTAACAAAAGAAAATTATTGTAGGCAATAAAAAGTCATTGGCACCTCACTGGGATTTCTCTGTGATAACACAGACTGGGTGGAGAAAACTATGGACCCGAAAAGCAAAGGGTCCAAAGAGTAGAATTTGTTTGAATTCCGATGAATTAAGCTGCTAAATAAACCACATTCTTTTCTGTGAGCATAACAGATAAAAATATGTAGGAGCAATCAGTCTACTGTAGCATGCTGAGAACCTAAACAAACGCTGTAATGCATGAAGGAGCTTGTGGGTATAATATCTGCATCACAACTGGGGTGGGGAAGTGCCATGCTGGGTGCATGCGGGCTCTGAGGCTGACGATGCCCTGCCTGTCCCTGTGACATTGCCAGCCTGCAGGCACAACTGGAGAGCACACAATTTGGTAACCTGGCTGATTATCTGCTGGCAGACAACTGCAGATTCCCACCCAGACACCAGGCAAGGCTGCCTATTTTAACTAGCAAAACACTATAGCTGCAGTTATAACTTTATTTAATTTGGTAAATTGTTTACTTTGTGTCCACATCTTACTCCATCTCCAAGTCAAATTAACACGTCATATTAGGTTAAGTTAAACAATACATCCTGAAAACTGATACAGGCCAGAATGTGATTTTCTAAAATCAGTTTATAAATCTTCTTCATCAGCCCTTTGTAAGGAAACTTCACTATACACAAGAGGAAGTAAAGGAACAATCCAAACCCAAACATAATATGCACAAGGAAAAATTAAAATGGGTATTTTAATTCACCTTTGTAATCTTCTACGAGCTTCCAAATTTATGTCTTCAAATGAGGATAATGATTTTCACAAAACACATTCTTTTTTCCTCTGTGAAAGGTGTTAGTAGGAAATTGAAATGCTGAAGGAAAATGAAATTGCATTTTTCACATTTGGTATGAGTCTACTCTAACTGTGCAGTAGAAGAGGTATTTATCATGCGCAGCCTGTCCTTCTCTTTGGATGCTCTCTTCCAGTTTGGACTGGAAACGCTGTGTGTTAAAGGATCATTAACCAAAGTCACGTACATCATCTCTCCCTCACAAATGAACACCATAAACACTGCAACAGCCACAGAGATGCTGTATAATCAAGGCCTCACGTAACCTTGGTCCTCATGCAAGACAAAGTAGACAGACCAAACTACCCAAAAGTAGTAATTTTTTTTTTTTTTTTTTTAACACTGAAACATACCCATCCCAAAGAAAGGGCAAGGCAATGGCCTTGCAGCCACTGGAAAACTTCTTGGAAGTGCTCTGTATCACGTGCACAGTCCAGAGCCTACGCACAGACACCTCCAGCCCTACGGGACACTGCCACCTTAAGTGTTAGCACAACCAACTTTGTTACCTTACTTCTAGATGGATAGTGTTCTTACCCCTTGTATTTGAACAAAGTTTCAAGCACATAACAACAGCTTTACACTGTGCACATGCTCTGAAAGAAGAAGAGAGACAAATACCACCTTACACAAATCACGATGTTGGGACTGAGTATTATTTCACAAAACAAAGGCCTGGGTCATAGAACTGTACCATAGAATATTTTCACAGCAGCAGACTCCAAAAGAATTTAGAAAGAGTCATAACACCGGCTGCCTAGTTTTATAAAGCAATCAGATCCCATGGTGAGAGGTATAGCGAGGTATATGGAAGAATTGCTTTCTTCATAGTTACAGTCCTGTCTCCAGGCACTACATGCAGAATCTCTGTCTACTAAATGCAGTCTAATGCAATGCACTTCCAAAATTACAGAAAACTAGTTTTTGGAACTGAATTCATTCCTGGGTAGTTTCCCTCACATAAACCTGTCTTTTATATGCCACTCTTGGCTCCTAGCACAAAGTGGCTGATCTACGCCCCAACACTTTGGAAATCATTTTAGGTTGCTCATTTTGCCATAAAAAGAGTGGAATGCAATGTCTGGGGTAGTGAAGAAAACTGAACAAGATTTTCATCAACTTCCAGGAGTCTCATAATCTACTTTTAAATCTTTTTCCATTACTATTTAATGGTATTATAATTACTGTAAGTCTCTAGTGTTCAGAATAACCACAAAACAAATACAACCTTGATTATGCTCTTATTATTATTTGTATTACAGTGGCAACAAGAGACTTCGAGCTTTACCAAAGGAACAGAGGAGTGTGCATCTCCAAGAACCCACAGCTAATCTAGAAAGAGAATTTGTAGGTTAATACATACAGAAAAGACCGGGGGGAAAGGACAAGACACAGAGGTTGCTATATCTAGTTTATATGCTCTTATTTTCTTTCTTTAGAAGTCTGACATTCTTCTTTGGAAAAGATTCTGCCCTTCATGAAACTGGACACAGATAATTAGCAGTCCTACTCTCTAGAATTGGCTCAAACCTTGTTGTTTAAGACAAGATCTTCTCTAAAATTGTTAAACGCAGCCATCTCCCCTGCTGCCAATCCACGTTCACAACAGCTCATCCTCTGCTGCCAAACCTGTCTCCACTCACACTTTTTTTTTTTTTTGCAACTAAGAACTCACAGTTTTATTTATCCTCTGAAACTGTGGGATGTATTTATCCTCTGAAACTGAACAGGCACGTAGCAGTAGACCAAAGGCTCCTTTGTGGAGAAAGCACATTATTTTAGAAGAAACAAAGATGGGTCTCCTGCTCAATGCTGTTTGCAGACAGCAAAGCAAAAGAAAACAAGCGTTTGATTTACCGTCTTACATACTGCACTACTGAAGGAGTCAGTTAATCGGAAGACCTGATTTTACCATTCCCAAGTGATTTCACTTAAAGCTTGGAGTGCCATCACCTTGTGGTATTTATACTTTTTCAACAGTGGAAATTAATACAGCAGAGGGGGTAGGTCTAAAATTCAAAGGTGGCAATGATGGATATGAATTTCTCAGAGTTCAAATTTCTTCTCTAATTAGAGTCTTAACACTTTCTTTTTGACAAAGAAAGTGTTTCATATTTTGAAACAATTATTAATACAGTCCACATTTACCCTGCAGAGCAAACTCTCACCATATCCAGCAACTTGAATGAGCATTTCTGGCAGCAGCTCCTCCCACTGCAAAAGGCTGGAGACTGGGCTCCCAGGGCTGCCAATTCAGCGTAAGGGAAACCTGTGGGAGACTTCACAATGCTTTGGACGAAGCTCTGCAGATAAGACAAGACCCTGGGAGTTGCAGTTGGCCAACTCTGGTGTCGAGGGGATGTGTCAGCCTCTCACAGCAATTACAAAGTGTTAGTCATGACTTGCTGTGAAGGATAATAGTTCAGCCACCAAAATGAAAAAAATACTGGCAAACTGTAGCTGCTTTTGTAGAATCAATTAACTTAAATGAGATGGGAAGGCAGAACAGATGAACTAGTTACGAGCAGCTCACCAACGTTTCCACCTAAATTTCTGTTTCAACCCACACAACTCTAAATTATGCTCTTTCTATATTGCACATCAATGGCCCGTACATGAATCTGTCATTTCAGAAGATGAATCTTTCCTTCCTGAAAAATTTCAGATTGGCTTTTAAGGGCTTAGGATTCACACTGAGAGCCATAGGTGATATCCTTCCTTTTCCCATCTAGATTCATAGAATAATTTTGATTGGAAAAGACCTTTCAGATCATAAAGTCCAACTGTTAACACAACACCACCAAGCCCTATGATAGATTGCAAGTAAAAAAAAATAACTGTGAAAGCTGTATTACAAATTATTAGTTTACAGTCTTTGAAAACTGACAGGTTGTTTCCCCATTCTGAGTTGAGTGCTAAACAGAGGAATAGGTGCTATAAAATATAACTGGTCCATCACATAAAATACATCTGGTTTATCACACCCTCTGTTCTGTGCATGTTCCTTCCCAGCAGAGCTTAGAAGGACATGCAGCAAATACTTCCAATGAGCCCATCAAAATTGCTCCTAGCCCACTAAATGACCTCTGATTAATGTAAATTGTTCACTTTGCCCCCCACAATTTTAATTCCTTTATTTCTGGATTGGAGAAGTTCACCTAGTATGCAAACCCAGGAATCAAACAAGTTCTTTTTCTTCAGAGAGTCTAATCAAGGTATCTCCCACTGAGTAACTGCAGGGCAGATCCTAAAACCCAGTCTGAAAATAGCTAAGATCTGAAAGTTAACTAACAGAAATTGCTTATTTAAGTTTATAAGCCCAAGTGTGTAAAAGTTGAACACTTTACCTGGGTGAGAATTTAGTGAAAAGACCAAGTAGGTCCACTGAAGTAAACAGGAATCATGTGCAGCCAAGAAACCAAAGGTTTTCTATAGAAATGGTTGACTACCATTTTCTGTAACACATGCTTTAGTAGAACTTTTCTTCTCAGGATTGGGACATGAACAGTGGTGCAGAAAATTTTCTGCTTCTTATGGAGGTCTGTCTTACAGCAATATCAGAGACAAAAAAATACTTTCAAATTCATATTTGCAATGGCAACCCCATAAAGCTGGCAGAATGGCTGACAGCAAACTCTGGTATACACTTTTTTTTGCCTTGTTTCTTTAAGCGTGTAACAGATGTACACGAGCACCTCTACTGACAGGCTCACTTATTTTTGCTGATTTAGGATTCATATAGTTTCCAGACAATTGAAAGTTGTGTTTAATTAGGTCTTACACCTTCTCTACTTTTATACACACAGGCATTTGGCTAGTGAAAGAACGATCTTACCACACATCCACGATTTAATGACAGCCATTGTCGGATTAGAGTGTTTTCATGTGCTCTAATTTCACATTTATCTTTTGCCAGAAATATCGCCTGGCACTGTAGTAAATAAAGAAAAAAAAATTTTAGCTGATGTGTGACAGCAATTACAGCAAACAGAACTAACACAGTTTGAGAATGTCACTATAAGCTGATCATCTTTTTAAAATGTTTAACAAAAAGCTTTAGCAGCTGAACCTGAACTCAGTGAAGAAGTGACTGAGCAGAATCAGACATTCTCATTAAGTAAAATTAGCCAAGTGCAATTTGCCTGGCTGGTCCCCTCTATGTATTAGCATTTATATTCATCCAGTGAAGAGCTTTTATTTTCTTCCCAAACAAAAGGAAAAACTCCACCCCCCAAAACCCAGCCCCTAAACCAATTAGGTTTATTAGTAACAGATTGCACTTCCATCATAAAAAGGCAGCTGAGAAACTGAAGAAAATTGTCTGTTCAGAAGTGCACCTAGTAGCAAATAGCAATCTTTCCTCAGCGCTTGAACATGATCTCACATACATGCTAGGTGATTGCAGTCAGACTTAGCGAAGACAAAAGGAGGTATTTCATTAAAGAACAAATGCTGGGAGGCTACACAGAGCTGCTACAGGGCCTCACTGGAAGGGACAGGTTCATCCTCTGACTGCAAAGACTCTATCACAAGGTCTTTCCCCCCCCCTTCCATAATGAACGCACCTCAAAGAGCTGTCAGACCCAAGAAATAGCAAAAGAAATGCAGTAGCATCTAAGGACATACGCCAGCAATGCTGATGTGACAAACACTGGAGGGCACTTACCTCAATCAACAACAGCAAAACTAAGAGCAGCAAGAGGGCATAGGAACCCAGGGCCTAGAGATGTCAGGAAGGTGGCTGCTTGAGCTGAGCATGTGTGGTGATAACACTATCAAATTTATCTCTACAGACCTTCTGAACATCAGAAAAGCAACAGAAAACTTCATAGATTTTTAAGAAAGGCTATTGGAAGTAGCACTGGTGAAAAAAGGTTCCACAGAAATAGCTTGTTTTATAAAAGTCAACTTGCTAATGCCCCTTTCAGAAAGATGGGCACCAAATATATCCTAACAAGTATTAAGAACTTCGAATTTTTTTAATATATATTTTTAAAATTAATTATGCCTTAATGCATTCTAGTTTACAAAACACTACAGCAAGGAAAGCTAGCCAAAGGAACAACACACAGCCCTTCCCGTTGCCCTGCTCACGTACTACATGATAGGAAACAGGCAATTTAGTGACAGTCACCCCAGGATTACACTCTGCAACCGCAGTTATTCTCTTAAAGCAGACAGCTGCTTTATCTGGGCAGCACAAAATGAGGCTTTGACACTCTGTTGTTCACTGCAACATTCTTTTCTCCTTAAATCTATGGTGAACTGTTCTCTTTATAGCATGTTTCTATAGTGACCAGCTGCTAAATTGATACTCTGTTATTTCCCATTCCACCTGCCTTACTTAAGACTTGGAAGATCAAAATATTATTTGAGCAACATTACAAAAACCTGAGCCTTGAGCTGCAGTAAGATGGTATGGTAGACTACTGCATCATTCTAACTTCCCCTGCTCTTGAAACAACACAAAACCAAATAAATGGAGCATTTCTAGATTAATGCAAAATTCTTCATAGCTTGCTAACAATTATTTGGGAAACTAATATATAAAGGACAAAGAAATTCATTCCCAGTACCTTAGAGAAGTATCGGACTCCACCTTTTGAGCAAGTATTTCATTTCTTCAGCATCTTCTTTGACTGTTTATTGTGCTTTGGTTACATAAACAGCACTTTGCCCGAAGTGGAGCAGCTTTCCTAGAGAATAATAACCAAGATACCCTTTACATGGGAGTAAAGCAGTGGGTTCCCAGGAGACAGAGGAGCACATTTTTGTAATAGCCAATATAGCAATGAATCATCTTCCTGAGATAGACTAAAAACATGAAGAGGGGAATACACTAAGTTGAAGTAAAAAATTTTTACAAAGGGACTCAGCTGGTTCAAGTTTTACATATGCAAATAAACAGCATGAGAGGGGAAACACTGGGTGAGACGTGCAGTAATGAGCAAAAAGATCAGGTGTATCTATCTTCCCGGAGGCTGAAGGAAGGAAGATATTAAACTGAGCTTTCTGGTAAATTGCCACTGCCAGTTATTGACAAAGTTGTCAATTATACAGGATTATTTAAACTGATGATACCTGAAGAAATGGGGATTTAGAAACACTTGGGACTAAACTGAGAAATAGGACTGCACTGCAGATGATAAATAGAGTGAATTGAAAGTAAAAAAGCAAAGAGGCCAGCTTCAGAGAGTATAATTAAATATCCTTAATCAACATATGAGTGCTGCAATGAAGCCATATAACTAGTTTCAAAGTTGGATTTTAGAAAATAAATGTAACCAAGTGGGTGAAAGACCAAGAATATTCTATGCCATAAGATTGCTTGGCACAGAATTTATTCAGACAGCTTCTATTTTGTTAATGTTTAAGTAACTTCATTATATGAAAAAAACCTCACACTGAGTGCCCAAGTCTGTAAGCAGTAAAATATTAAACCACCATCAGACAGATTTTACTGAAATTGGTCAGGCAATGCATTAAGAAAGGAGTGCTCAAGTAGAGTGACCATGTAGCTTAATGCACATGGATAAAGCAGGGACCAGCAGGTAAAAGGAAGGTAGCAACTGGCACCATAATGTTTTTAAATGGAGCAAGAGTTAAGTTTTGAGACAGTGGATATGAAATGTGTCTTGAAATTCTTGGAAGAAGCCTCCTATAATATCACAAAGCTCTGTTCTATTAAAAACATACCCTGCTGAAGAGTTGGGGATACTTGCTACCACACTTTCTCAATAGAATGAAAGATACTTCATTGTGATGACAGAGAGGTAGCTGACAGTTTAGAATTTCAGTACAAAATTGGAAAGAGCTAAGCCTAGATTACAGTTTTGGCATTGACCTGTTTGGTCACACAAGCTGCTTACTCTTCCATATAGCATTTTGATATAAAATGGACCAGCAAGTCCTGCCTCACAGACATTTCACCAGGACACACCTATTCACAATGAAGGCATTATGGATACAACTGGAAGACCGCATGAAAAAAACATTAATATAAGAAGCTCTCAGATATTAGATATGGCAACACCCCGGTGTTATTTATCCCACCCTTCCAAAATAACTTTAGCTACTCAAATTCCAGCACATAAAGACTTTAATCACCACACTGTTAGGTAGTTCACTGTTTCAGCCTTAAGGAAGACCAGGCACTACTAGCAGGAGAAGTTAATTTCCATCTCTCTGCTTTGATTGCAACAGTGACATGGCTTTTTTTTTTTTTTTTCTCTTACACAATCACTGAGACCTCAACCAAGTAATGCCTTGAGCAACAGAAACTAATGCCACAAATAATATTTCTGCTTCCTAAGAATTAATGCTAAAGCCCAGCCAACTGCAACAAGTTTTGAAAAAGTACTGTATGATGACCAAACTGGACAGATTAAAGCAAGTCTTAAATGACATATTACAATCCTGACAGAAGAAAAAGTACTTGGCTTAGCCAAGACCAAAATAATTATTATAGAAAAGCCACCCCCAGCACTTGTAAATGCGATGGAAAACAAAAATGCAATGGGGAGGAAGGTGTAGCTTGTTTTCCCAAGGACTAATAAACTTCCTAGCTGAATGGTACTTTTCTTCTGATTGACAACTGATGAATATGACAATATGCCTGGCTCACATTACATAAAAATGACAGCATAACACGCTGAAGGCACCCTGTTTGTCCTCAAGTTACTTACACTGATTAGGAAGAAAAGATCCAGAGTACCAGCTGAAGGTGTTAGGAAAGGTGAAAATTCTGAAGTGGAAGCTAGCAAAGCCTGGGCAGAACATCTTGACAAGACAGAAAGGAAACTGAAAGATTAAACTGGCTATTATTGTAGATGATCATCACTGAAGACCAATATACCTCAGAGACTGCACCAGCCTACCTGTCTCCTCCTTCAATTTGGGTCTGAGTCATAGAAAGTATAATAAATTATGATACAATGTAACACATGGTATTAGCTTCCAAAGAAATCTTTATAATGGCTGTTGCAGCATCCAACTCAGAATATAACTTATATGTGCAGGATTCCTCAGTCTCTGGATTGTTGTTTTCTACTCCCAGTAAAAAGAAGTTCAGAAAATAAGAATAAAAAGAACCAACATGAACATTTAGTTTTGGCTTGCTTTGCCTTAATTTTTCTGTAAGACACGGTACCCCTCTGCTGGGCAAGAACAGATGAAACAGTAAGGAGACGTGAACCAAAACTGACTGAACAGTAAAACAAAACCAGCCTGTACAGACTGAAAAGGATGAGTAAGGAAAGGCAACCGAGGCAACGTATGGCTGACCAAAAGCCCGAGAAAATTAGGAGCCCAGATGCAAACCATTAAGCAAACAGCATTCACCATTAGACATAGTTCTCTGAACACTGTCCAAACAAGGAAGTAACATTTTTAATAACAACTTTACAATTAGTTACCTTGAAGGAGCTGTCATCTTGACAAGCACCAGTTCTCTAAATCTAAAAAAAATGGTTGCAATATTTAGGATAACAGGAAGCAGAAAGAATTTCCTACAGCAAAAGATTTTTGCCTATGAAAAACTAAATTATGAGCGATGAAGTCTACGCTGCATGAAGCTGGCAGAGAAACGTAGCTCTAACTTATGAATTCATAACATATTTTTTTCCCAGTAGAAGGTATGACAAACCTTAAGCAAGCCCTCAGAACAGTTTCTCTTTTTTACTTTAGGCATACCATTTATATATATAAAAATATATTTAAATATGATAACCGTAGTAAATATAGGATCATTTCAGACATCAGCAGTGAAGCAGATGAAAAACCAAACTCCTACCAGAGCCATGAGTGATATCACATCACATTGGGGGGAAATACTTGTTAAATCTGTGACCTCTGAAGCATGATAAAGAGAGAAGTTAAGCTTCCTTCTCATTAGCTCTGAGACTGGACTATAGCTGTCCATTTTGCTTCAGAGTTCCTGTTCTGTTCTACAAATGACTGCTTGGCTCTCTGTGGGTTGGAATACTACTCACTGTTAAACTAAGGAAAGATTAAAAAAGAGCTACATTTAAAATGACATTCTAATAAGGGACTTATAGAAAACATCTGTTGTTAAAAATATAAACACAAAACAAAGTTTGATAATTTTTGTCTCTTTATTAGAAACAGTCATTCCACTTGATGTACATTTGGCAAAGATACATGATTTTATCTCTACTTTTCAGGAAACTAATTACAGGCTATTACAATGTGACACTGTATATGCAATTAGTAGGTTCTGGGTCAATTTTTCATACTGCAAACTTCTGGTTTTGTTTCAGTTGTTCAGGCAATTCTGCTTTTAGTTGCCCATGCAATCAACAACAGTATATTGGCTTAAAATATATTTATTTTAGATGTACATATATGCACATCGTGCAAAACTGCATCTAGTACCTACCACTAGATATTGTGAGAGAACATTCTTCTAGGGTCTGTGCCATCCAGACAGACTCATCCTTTTGTATCACTTCTCACATTGAAGCCTGTCACTCCAAGCCTTTCACTTTGTTAACCCAAGTTTTTTTCACTAATAAGTTTCCTAAACCATTTATTTAGGGACCAGGAAAGAGGACAAATCTTACTAACAAGAAACTCTTCAGAGAGGAAAAAAGTCTATAGTGACAGAAGCAGATACAGAGCCTCAGTAAAGACAAGTTTTTCTAACCAAACCTAGACAAAAACTTCAACTATATAGCAGCTGTATTAAGCTGGGGCTGGGGAGAAGTAGTATCTTTCCTTAGCCACTACCCACACTCTCAGCAGGACTAGATTTACATACGAAAGATGAATTGTCCCATTTCCCGATCCAGGGAAAATGGGATCCAGGTCAACTGGAAGCTTCTTTTTTCAGCTTTTCTAAAATCTCATCTGGTGTCATTGATACCAATATCTTCACCACTTTTTCACGTGATTTACCACCCTGGTTTAGACACACACAAAGAAAAAAGACTCAGAGAATCACCACCACAGATTCTACAACTACAACATTCAACCAACAGACAAAAATAAAGAGGACAAGTTTTCATTGTGCTGTCATGTTCATAAACTACAAATGAACGTGGCTAGAAAGACTGACTTTAAATACAATTATTTAATAAAACAAATTATTTATTCAGTGCAATGAATAAAACAAAAAGTTTCCACTTGTCAAAGTAAAGATATGTAAATTCTTATGCAAAGAAACTCTCGAGGACTAGCTAGAATCAACGTGTTTATGCAGGCTTCTGCTTATGTGTAACAGTCAGTTGTCACAGAATTTTCACTCAAATACTAAAGTTATTTCAAAAAAAAAGTTATTAATAAAATGCATATTCTCTGCAAAGCACAAATTTTGTGAACAGCATTTGACATAAAAAGAATTTTTGAAGAAGACATGAACCACGCAAATTTAGAAATTTAGTGAGAACTATTTGATGAAAGATCTCAAGATCAGCTGTAGTTCTCCCAACACTGTGTTTGTTCTCAACCATTCCATTAACTCAGCTAAATACTATAAAGGTGTTATTTTGGACTGAACTTGGAGAGCAGCTCCCCATTTCAAAATCTTACATTTAAACTGCAATAGGATAAAACTGAAAGAAAAAAAAGGAAGTACCTTCTCTAAAATAACTTCACTCTTCTTCACTTCTAGCACCTTAGAGAGGTAGCGACACAGCTCTGCATTTGCCTCCCCTTCTGATGGAGGTGCAGCAATAGCTACACCTACAGCCTCAGCTGCCACATCTATAACAAATATTTCAAACATTTTAAGCTCAAAACAGTTAAAACATTATTATAGCAGTCAAAACATTATTATAACAGTTATTGTCTCAAAATAAAGTTTATGCTTTGAAAAGCATTTTAAATCAAATAAACATAGATTAGCAGGCATGGACAAATTCCTTTAAGTTAAAACCATTAGCAGCAGAAAGATAACCTTCTCACAAAAAGAGCAGTGAAGTCTTGAGACCTGTGTGAGAATGCAGCCACAAACTGTTTCACACAGCTGGGGCACTGTTCTCTGCCCCTCTCTCTGTTGCCCATTCTGATGCAGGTGTAGCCCAGTTTGGCATCATGTAGCATAACACAAATCAGGTCACCCCACCAAAAGAAAAGCGTGATAAACAAGTCTGTCCAGAGAGCTATGCCATCAACAATTTCCTTCCATTGCCAGTTGAGCCTAGATACTCTACTACACTCCACCATCCTAGCCTCATGAACCTACCCTATAAAAAGCAGTTTTAATTCGTACATGACCAACTCCAGATTTGTAGAGAAAGAACACATTTTATTGGAGCAAACTTTTATAGTTCAAAGAAAATTGCACAGCCTCCTGGGATACAAATAACTTGCACAAAATTACGTGTGCCAAACTGAAGTGCTGATCAGGACTGTTTGCTGCTGCCCCTCTCAGGAAAACCAAACCAAAACACCAAAACAAAACCCAACCGACCCCCCCCAACAAACACACAAACAAACAAAAACCACACACAGACACACACACACAAAAACCAACAACAAAAAACAAAACAAACAAACAAAACAAAACCCAACCAACCAAAAACATAAAAAAACGTGTTCAGAAGAATTTACATCGTGCTCACAGCTCCACCTCGCGTTATCTACGGGGAACGTGAACAAGCCACTCCTGGCTTCTTAGGAGAAAAATGGGAAATTGCTACTTTCTTTAGCTATCTGCCCTTTTTTTTTTTTTTTTCTGTTTAGGGGACAGAAATAAGCCGTAGAACTCCTTAGGAAGACTGGATAGGAAAACCCATCTTTCCCGCTCCATTCCCAGTTACCGGCGGGAAATGCTCCCCTGCGCCGCTCTCCGCAGGAAGCGACCGGAGCATCTTAAGCCCCGCGATCAGCGAGCGCCCCGAGCCCCCTGACAGCATGGGGCCGCCCCTCGCTCCCGCCCAGAGCAGGGGCCGGTGAGCTCCCCCGAGACCCCTCGCGGGCGCAGGAAGGCGGGCGGAGCAGGCAGAGCCCTCCGCGACGGCCCCACCTGTGACGGCGCTGCACCGGGAGCCGGGCTTGGCGCGAACCGCCACC
>JANHFX010002738.1:1836-68300 GCA_027560015.1 Chloroceryle amazona
GAATAGGGAGGTGATCATCCCCCTGTACTTGGCACTGGTGAGGCCACACCTTGAATATTGCCTTCAGTTCTGGGCCACTCACTAAAAGAAGGACATAGAAGTGCTGGAGCATGTCCAGAAAAGGGCAATGAGGCTCATGAAGGGCCTAGAGCACAAGTCCTGTGAGGAGCAGCTGAGGGAGCTGGAGTTGTTTAGTCTGGAGGCTGAGGGGAGACCTTATTGCACTCTACCACTACCTGAAAGGAGGTTGGAGTGAGCAGGAGGACAGCCTCTTCTCCCTGGTGACATGTGACAGGCCCAGAGGGAATGGGTGCAAGCTGGGCCGGGGGTTGGTTTAGGCTGGGTATTAGGAAACATTTCTTCACCAAAAGGGTTATCAAACATTGGAGTGGTCTGACCAGGGCAGTGGTGGAGTCGCCGTCCCTGGAGGCATTTAAATGGTGTGTGGACCTGGTGCTCAGGGACATGGTTTAGTGGTGAGCTTGTAGCGTTGGGTCAAAGGTTAGACTAGATGGTCTTGAAGGTCTCTTCCAACCAGAGACGTTTTGTGATTCTGTGACTGCATCACTCTGTACCCTAGGGAAAGCCTGGGGTCCCAGGAAGCAGCCATGATTTTTACTGTCCTGATGAGGGCTCTCAAGGGACTTGAGGAACTGCCCTTGATTTTGCCAGCCCCACAGCATCAGACATTTGGGCATCCTCTAGCAGACAGACTTCAATGAAGAAAAGTGCCTCTGTTTTATGAAGCACTGTTGGCCGGAGGGCCACAAAAATAGTGCTCATATGTTTTATTGTCACTCTTCACATCACTTAAAATGAAGCTACATTGCGAAGGGGGATATTAAATAGAGGAATTAAATCTCATCAGAGAATTGTTTGGCTCACTTACTCGCCACAGGTGCAGCCCTAAGAATAAAGCAGTTGTCAGGAGCATCTCCAGGAGCATGGCAGCAATGTAGCTGTGTATGTGCTCTGCTGTTGCCAGCCTTCCCCTCCAGTTTAGGATCAAGAGCAAGTCTAGGGCTGTACAAGAGGCTATCACAGGCAAGAGGTGTTGACTATAATAAGGCTATTTATCGTATGATATGAGAAAGCAGAAGCTTTCATCATAGAGGCCTGGAAGTTTTTCTCTTTACTATTTTATCAACAGGTCTGAGAGTTTATACAGGCTCCTCATAAAGGGTGTAATCTCTGTTGAAGTGGGTTTCACAATCTCCCCAACCTAATTCATTTCATATGGTAAACGTAAGCATACCACTCAGCAAATAGGCCAGAACAACTCTGTGAGGTGAGAAGGTACTATGAGTAAGAAGGACAGACATTGGGGGAGGATACACCACCAGCAGAAACCAAACACAAAGCAAAGCCTTCTAGAAGAGTTGCCATCCATTGAAACTGATTTGCCACCTTACATTGCCACTGTGATGGTCTCACATTTCTCTTGATTTTCATCATGGGGCTTAATCCAACACCACTGCCTCTGTAAGTGAAATTAAGGAGATGAATCAGCCTGGAGATGACCTCTGGTCTTTTCAAGGGCGGGGAGAAACAACAGAAACAACAACAAAACACAAACAAAATGCAAACAAACTAAAAACCCTACATTAAAATACAAAACCAAAACCACCACAACAACAAAAATCAATCTTAAACCTCCAGGCTTTCCCAGGCAATTCTGGGTGGCCTTGTTTGATCTATTGCCCTTGCATTCACCGACATAGGTGTTTTCTTGACACAAGTTCCACACACTGAGTCCTCCCCAGAGCTGAGTGTCCTATGTGCTCATTCTATAACTTAAAAAAAGAAACCAAAAACACACACAGAAAAAAAAAAATCTCAAAAACCAAAAGTCTGGAAAACTGCAAGGAAGGGGTGCTCCAGCAAAGCCATGTGGACAGCTCTGCGGCCTCTGCAGCACCCAGCTCCTGCACACCATCCTCTGAAGGCTATATAAAGGGGTTTAAATTATATGGTGCCAAGAGCAGGGGAGGCCTGCAGCTGTTTTTAGTCCTGGAGTGAGAAAGTTAAAAGAATAAAAAAATTAGAGGCAGCTTTTTCACATAGGTGATTAGTGCAAAGGAATGTCAGATTCGGCAAAGAAAGTTTGCTTATCAAGCTGCAGATTTATTAAATGTGTTCCAGACTTGCATTGCTTCATTCAAGTTTAACAGAGCTGTAATACTTAATATGCCCTTTAGCAATTTAATACTCTCTTGTACAAATCATTGGAAAATTTAAAATAGAAAAATATGTCCAGGCTTAACTGTAAGAAGAAGGGGAACTCTGTACAAAAACAGGAGAAAGAATGCATGGGTAAAGCTGAATATTACTGAGTATCTTACTACATGTATTATTCTGCTGAGTTATTAGTACGTGCACTCTCATCTGCAGGCTAGAGGAGGAACTAGCAGTAATAACTTACAGAACAACAATTCTCAGCATTGTGGCTTGAGATTGGCATCACATCATGCCCAGAAATTACTCCTCAGGAAACACGTTTTCTAAATTTTTTTGCCTTTGGAGAGCACCGGTGTGGATTTCTTCTTTAAGGAAAATGAAGTCAGTTGTTGGTGCTGCCTATAACAGGCAGGAAATGTTGCTGTCAAACATCATACAAATACTTTCACAATAAAAAGGGATGTAAAGATTGAATTGGTACATCATTGAGACGTTAAAGACTGTATTTGTTGGAGAAAGCAAGAGGACAAGCCCTTAAAATGCCTCACTGCTGCAAAATTACATGTGAATATAAACACATTTCTGCACAAATATTTTGAGTCTAATACCCTGTGTAAGAAAATCCCTTCGAGTCTCTGTGTTCCCGAGGTGTCATAGTTTGGACAAGGGGATGTTATTTAATATTGGACACACATATAAAAAAGAAGGGAAAGGCTTTATTTTGTGGCAGTCAGACTTCTGTTTTTTTAAAGGAGCAAAGGCTGTTAAAGCAGGCTTCCCAGCCAATTAGCTGCATTACAAAAGCATACTCCTGAATCTGTGACTGCCCTGCAGAACATGGCACTAGAGGATGCAATGGTGCCTGTTGCATGCTACAGGGAGATGTTCCCAGGACAGACTTGGGGTGCAGGAGCGGGATAGTTATATGCACGATAAGCACATTCCTCTCGATCTAGGTGCAACTGATACAAAACTCTATATAGTACAACACTATACTGGCCACTTCTAATAACACTGAATCATTCTGTCAGTCAGTATAGTGCTGCTGACCCAGACTGACTGCCAGTAGCCAGCATGAGTCAACGATGCACAGAGATCACAGGGCCTTACGGACACTGGGAAGAGCCATCATTCCCACGGGACAAACTTAGAATATCAAGGACAGTGGGATTAAAGATTTGCCAAAGCTCATGAAAACTCGTGAATGGAGTTAAGCAACAGCTAGGACCAGAATTACCCCTCTCCTGTCCTAGCTGCACACTACCAGGCACTGAACCATTTTTAACAATTATCATTGCCACCTCCTGGCAACCTTAGACTAACTCTTTCCATACTATTTTAGGGCTGCAGGGCTGGAAGTGACCTCCTGAATCATTGATCCCAGTCCCTTCTAATTGGAGCCAGTCACATCCTATGAGCCTAGTCAGAAATGCCTCAAAGTGAGCAGGGTGGTGGGACATGTGATGATTTCATCCTTCCAAATTCCAGAGGCAACACCCAAGTGGTTGTGGCAGTGATGGTCTCTTGCTCAGACATTACAAGAAGACTACAGCCGCCTGTTAACAAAAGGAATTTATGCTGAAATGTGTTTTGATTTGCTTGTAATTTTCCTGATAAACCCATGGAAATGCAAGTGAGGTGGGATCTGGGTAGAGCAGACTCTCATCTCTTCCACCATGCTAAGCAGCAATGGCACTGAGTACTAAAAAACAATTTGCCAGCATCTGAGACCTCAGTGAGCCCTAATGAAGCAGGAGCTGGTGGAATATATCAACACCCAGAAATATCTGGTGTATGGTAATGGGGCCTAATTGAGGCATGAATGCATTAGCAATGTCTGCCTTTGAAAGACACATACTTGTTGGCTTCTGGGATACACAGAATTTATTTCCTGAGCAAGAAGAGAGGGCTTTGATTCTCCTACTGATAGATCAGCCTCTATCTCCCACTCCTCCCTGTGGCAGTGTGTCTTCATGCCTGCAGGAATCACAGGGTGGAGCACCTGGGCAGTCAGTGGTTCTGTCTCTGCAGGGTGCAGGTCTTAGAGGGAATTAATTTTTTCTTTCTTGTCATCTGATCCACTTGGTGGAAGGGATGCCCTGTGGGATCAGCTCTCTTTAGTGCTGGGGAGCACACCCTGCAATGCACTTCTGCTACCAGTCCTTTCTGAATCCATGAGCTAGGGAGCATCATGGAAGTAGCACAACGTGTCTGAGGTGCAGATAAGTGACCACCAGAAAAAGAGACATGAGCAGCATTGCTTGGACTTTGAAGGTGGAATAGAGAAACAACCAAAACAAGAGGTAAAGGACTGTCACAGCAGACTCTCTACAGACCTTAAAGGCAGCTGGGGATCCAGGTCACATGTATGCTGCTTAAAAAGTGCTCTTTGATATAGGCAGCTTATGAGGGAGTCTGAATATGGGCCAGAAGCACAGTGGGGGAAGGAACAGAAAGGACTTTGGAAAGAAGGGCATGGGTCCTTGCAGCAGCTGGAAAGCCAGAGCTCCTAGCAAGTGTTGGATTCACCCCAGCATGGTAAGGCCCAACATCACCTTCTACCACAGCACAGCAGAAACAAGCAGCAGGAATCCAGAACATCACGCCTGCCACAGAAACAACGATTTTGTGTTGGTGTCCAAAGAAGCTATCAAAGTACAATGTCAAACAGCTATGTGTTAAAGAACAAAGGCCCCTTAAATATCAAATGGTGTTTTGACTTGCTCCAAAATGCAGGAACGAAACTGCGTTTCATGTCACCACTGAATTGTGACAAACTACCAACAAAAACTACTTTGGAGAAGCTGGCATGGTTTCCATCATTGATATCCAAAAACTACACAGAACTATCTGCAGCAACAAAGTGAGGGTAACAAGCACGAGATATTCTTTTGTCAGGGGAAAGAAAGGGGAATCACATAACACAGATGTACTGAGGCATATGGTCCAAATAGCTCAGAGCTGGGTTTTTTGTCTCATCTTCAAAAAATACCTAACAGAAGAACATATTGAATCTGCTTTCTTAGGAACAAAGAGGCAGATTACTTGCATGCATTGCATGGATCTCATTCACATAGCATTAATAAGTGGGTAGTATCACTGTAGCTCAAGTATAGGCTATTTCACATACATGTAAATTTTTAAATTTGAAAGTAACAGTCTTGGGAGTCTTGCTGTGTAGATTACTATAACATACTGTAGGCTAGGAGTCAAGATTTGGAATTTGGGTTAGGAAAAAGAAATAGTATTTGCCTTGCAGGAAAACAATGCAGTCCTACACCTAATGGCTCAAGAGGCTGATCATTCACAGCAATTGAGATATAATTGATCAGTACAGAGAAATTCAGCCTTTTCCCAAGTAGTTAAAGCTGTTGCTCACTGCAAGGAGCTGCAGTAGTTAAAGGCTTGTGCATGCTGATGTTTCTATGAGCAGCCAACATGTTGTGAGCTCTCTTCTGTTTCCAGAAGGTCCTTTGCCTATTAAGGCCAGTGAGAAACTTGCAAGCCACCAAAAAGTATACGGAAGGCTTCATCCATTTCTACTGGAGAATTATCTAGCTGTTTCTACATGTGGTTGTGTGAAATTCCTTGGCAAAGTTCAGCTTTTAGGAAGGATATTATAGAAAAGAGATTGTGCTGCATAAGCATTGTGTGAAGAGATATTAAAAAGAGACATAAATAGGAATGGCAGGTGTTGGTAGTATCAGTCTGTAAGTCAATTGCATGTGGTTTCCATAAAGTCCTTTCCTTATGAAAATCGGTGCTAAGAAAATATGATGATTTCTGCACCTGCTCTGGAAACAAAGAGCTCACTGTGAGGCACCTGAAGAAGAGACCTCCTCAGCTGAAAACAATGCAGTGTGCTGGCAGCTTCCCTTGCTCTCCCCTGTGCCCTGGCACAGGAGCAGAAGTAGGGTAGCTTTGCCTGTCACCTGAGCATGTCTCAGCTTGCAGCTACTACTACAGTGTGCTTCCAGAAACAGAAGGGTAAAATTCTGGCCTCACTGGAGTGATCCCATAACCCACCTCTCAGAAAAGGTAGGAGTTTTGCCTAGTTAGAAGGAAGATACAAAGTTCTTCCCTGCATCACGCTGCATATTCCAGGTAATCCAGGAGTCAGGATGTCATCTCCTGCTGATTATCCTTACCTTGCCAAGTTTTCTCCCAAAGCTGATGGCAAAAGACAAGGTGTGACCACAGGCCTGGATGAGGGTGATAAGGAGGAATGGAAGAGAAAAATTTTCACATCAAAACCAATCTGACATCTGCCTAGCTGAGGTGGTGGCGGCTGACAGTGAAGTGACAAAGCTGTTTAATGCATGTGGCATGTCAGTTCTTAAAGCCCGTGAGGTGCTGTGGTGAGTGGGCAGATTTTCCTAGTAGCTTTTGTTGCTACATAGACAAATGAGAGCTAACTCTGCAGCTCAGAACATCAGTACTCATTGCAGATTGACAGACCCAGATGTCTCTCTCAGGCTTCAGGTTCACGAGAACATCTCTCTGACAAGTGCAGTAGGTTTGGGGCACTGCAAGCCCCTCCTTCCTCCCCAAGTGTCTCCAGAACAAATATCTTGCTAGCACTGGGACAAGATGAGCTTTCATCTGTGCCTGGTGGCACTTCATCAGACTGTGCTAAGGCCATCCAAAGTAAAGGTGGATTGTGGGAGTCCAGCCTACAGGATGTTAGTGAGAAAAGACTCCAAATCTTTAACAGGGAATTGTTCAATACTGTAAGGGTATATTAAGCATCTATCTGCAGGAAAATACTGCCAGCCCAGACAGATCTTCAGTGTCACACTGGGTCTATTACAGCTACAGAAAAAGGTTCCCCCATCCAAATGAGAGACTCACTAAACCTGCCCACTCTGAGAATCCTGTTAGAGATAACAGAAGGTGACCATGGACTGACAGCTTCCTAATGAATGGCTCTATTTAGTACAGTATTTGCAATGCAAGATCCTGAGATAATGATTCAAGGATTGCTCAGGAGGCCTGGATGCAACCTCTCTGAAAAGACTCTGCTCTTTCTCTGGTAAGATAGCTAATAAATGTCTTCTGGAATGGGGCTCTGGCTCACAATGCCAAAATTTGTGCATTTGTTCTTCTGAGGCAAAGATGTTGAGTGATGAAAACCAAATTGTCTGTGTCAGCTGGGTAAAACCAGTTAATATTCTGTAGCCTGGAATAAGGTTCCCATACCTTCATTCCTCCGAGGTACAGTTCACTTAAGCATTTCAAATATCCATTAAGGGAATACTCTGGGGTTTGGAGGTCAGCAGTGGTTAAAACAGAAGTGCTTGGAGGCTAGTTTGCAGAACAAGCTCTTTGACTGGAGAAAATTAGATATAAACCAGCATTTTTTCCTGGGGCACGAAAGAGAGAGAGGGTAACTCAAGAGCTTGAACAGTTTACCTTCTGTTAAAATACATGCAATTCTGTTAGGTGTTTTTTTGGTCAGGGCTCCTAGCAAGTGAGATTCCAAGCACAGAACATCTACAACGTACAGAAGAATAGAAGAGGTCTTCATCTATTGCACTGTGCACTTCACAGTGTCAACAGTGGTACCACTGCTACAACATAGAAATAGCCAGTGGCAGGATAACTGATCTTGAACAGTAGGTTAGTCACAATTAAGTCTTTGGGGGAATTCTTAATATGCTGAGCCTACGCATAATGAAAGGGCGCTTCTTCAGTTCAGTGTTTTATGTGAGAGCTAATGCTGGTTTTTTATCAATGTGTAGATGCATGGACATCATGCATCTGAACACAAAGGTTTGACCTGAACAGTCCACATTCCAAGGCCGCTTAGCATTAGACTGCATACTCAGTCTGGATGTGAGATCCTGTACACGTGGCTCTGTCTCTAGGAACACAAACCCATTCTATTCAGGTGCTGCAAATCAGTACTTCCCCTGATAGCTCAGCCAAAAGTTCCAGCTGGCACTGACACAGTCATCAGTAAGTGAAAATGAAGAGGAGATGGAGGCTCTGTTGGTATCCTGATTCACTGATCTCCACCCTTGATTTTGCTCATATATACAACACTTTTCCCTCAAACCAGAATGCTCTAGCTTCCTGCATGGAGACCGGGTAAATCTATGTGGGTTGTTGGACTGTGCCATGCATTGTGCAAAAGCCTTTCACATGTGCTTGTAGCAAGATGCTACTTGAGACAGGTGGCAAAAAAAAAAACAAAATGGAGGGAAGAATCACATTTGTGAGGTCTGCTGTTGTAGCTCAGAGGTAAGAGTAGTACTTGAGAGATGCTTCTTTTTGTAAGGAGCTGATTGTTAAGAGTCTTTTTGACGGGACAGTGGGATGTATTGTAAACCACCCAGAATAGTTGTGTTTGCTACTAGAACTTCTTCAGGGCAGTTGGAAGAAAGGTTGAAAAGATAAGGATGGCAGATCGGTGACCTTTTGCCTCAATCCAGTGTATTTTTCTGCTGAAAATGAAAGTATCTCTCTTCTGAATGCCAGAACAATACTGGCAGTGAGGTGAGGACAGCCATTATAAACTTAGAAAAGAAGGAGTTAATGCTGCTAGGATACCTGCTTGTTTGTGGCCATCACTTTCAGTAAGTAGCCTCTGGCCTGGAAGCTGGAGACTCATTCATACCAGGACCTGGCTGTCAGCCATGCAATGCTGTGCAGTCCCTGGAATTACAAATCATTAACATTTGTGTCAGGAATAGTCACTCCCATGCTTGCTTGTACTAAAGTCTTGAGGAGATCCACAACAGACAGGCTAAGGGCAATCAGCATAGGTCAGGTAGGTCAGTGAGTCTGGCCACAGGAAGGAGGCTTTTCTCTTGGTCCTCCACAAAAGCCCCAAGAAAGCTGTGGATGAAATGAGTGTCTTGATCGAAGAACAAATGACAACTTTTAGCCTATGAACTTGACAACCCTAGTTGATGTGAGGTACTATGGAAGGCATACATCAGCTTTACTAGTTCAGAGTCAGCAGCTGAAACCCTGCCTACCAATCTACATATCTCTATTCCCAAGTTCTCTTGCATAGCACAAAAGCAAAGTGAGGGTGATACTACTGACCAAGTGGAATGAAAATAACAGAGCATTTAACCTGCAGTATAGAGATGCTGGTTCCAGTAAGTTCCCTCCCTATTCTGTAAATTAGTTTTGAACTCAGAAGAGGCTTGATAAATGACACAGAAGTGGCTTGGAAAGTAGAAGCATAATTCAAATGCAAAAGGAAATATAGACAGTAAGTAGCTCTCCCCTGCAAAGCTTCTTTGGCTTTTATCCTTACTCTGTTACTGCTAGAGATACTCTGAGTGCTGCCTCCCTCTTCTTTCGAATGATAAAGCCTTGCTTGTGCTCGGTGGAGGCAAGGATGGTTAAAACCAAAAATAAAGATGCAAGTCTAAAGGTCAAGCAATCTAAACTGATTTTTCAAAACCAAGGTCCTACTGGGCTGTACACGCAGTTGGACTCTATCCACTGGATATTTATAAAAAATTTCCTCAATGAGTACAGAAGACAACTCCAGTGTTGCTGCTCAGCATCTCATTTGCAGGCCTTAGCCTTGTGTTCACACGTACAACTGCACGCCCCAGTGGGAGAGATCAGTCTTGTTAACCCAGTTTTGTAGCTGGCTTTCAAGAGTCAAGGTGAGGTAACGGGGTTAGATGGGAAGTCAGTGAGAGGGCCCCCAGGTAAGAATTAACACCCCAACACATGGCACAGCATCCTCCAATTTATCAGAAGTTGCTGGGGCTATTGTGGAAGGCGGCAGCAAGGTTATGATGGGCAAACACGCAATCAGCTGAAAGACTTTTGTTTTCTTAATTCATAGTCAGTCTCCCAATCATCACTGGAAGCACAAGGGGATAAAAGCAGACGCAGAAACTGAAATTTTTGCATATTTGTGCTGAAGAAAGTTTGTAGCTCTGTGGTTTATTTTCAAGAGTAGGCATTACACTCATTGAATTGAGCACAAAGTATCTCTAGGTTTGAGTCTGTTCTGTGGGATTAGAGTCACTGGATTTGGAGCCAACCAGCCTGTTATTCGGTGGCTGTGTCTGAATTGCCACACAATCTTGCCACCACTTCTGTGACCTTTCTCTACAAGTGGCAAGCTAGAGTCCAGTGGGAGCACAGCCATCACTTTGGAAAGGAAAGAGGTGGAGGCAGCTTCTGGTTTTGTCAGCATAAGCCCACCTGCGTCAAGGATACAGAAGATTCAGACCACACACTGGAGAGACTGAGCCTGGAATGTGTTTTCCCCTTTCTAGTGAAACCAAACTTGGGCCATATCAGTAAGTACCTAAGGAGATGTGTGTATATGTATGTCTTTATTTGCTGGAGGCCTGTGGCCTAGAATGCCAATGTGCTCAAGCACCCTGCTCCCTTAATTGTCTAAAGTGCTGTGCATGCTGCTTGGATACCTCCTAACACTGTTTGCTAGATCAGATATCAAACAGGAATTTTAAACTTTATAAGTGGGACAGCAGTACGCCTTGGTAATTGCCCTTCTCTCTGCATAATGGAAGCCTGTTGGACAGGACAATGATTTATTAACATTACCTCTCCTGCCTTCCCCATTCTCCATGCACCATCTCAAACAATTCAGTCAGTAATTTTTTATCACTGTATTTTATCACAGCATGCGTGTGCTAGAGGACTAACAAATTAATGTCCCTGGAAAACTTGTATTCTCATAGTTCTTGCTGGAATCCAAAATATTTTTCTACCATTGTGGTGTGAACATTATTCTCTTTATTAGAGCCACAATGGTTTATATTACTGTTCTTGCTCCTGTCAGTAACAAGAAATTGCTGGAAGTTAGAAGCAGTCCTAGGGCTGGGATCTGGCCTGTGAGCTCTTCACTGCTCTGATGGACATCTTGGATGTGCCAGTAAACCCAGCTGTGACAGAGCAGGGTTTGGACTGGACACTAACCAAATTGTAGGAACTGCTACAAAAGAAGCCTGCATCCTACCCCACAGACCCCCCTGTTTACATTTCATTTCTAGGTAGTCTAGGAAACGCATCATGTTTTATCTGCTCATTGGCTTTGTTTGCTGAGTTGTTAAATTAGTATCAGGAAAAAATCTCACTGTGCACAATGGTTGAAAGCCGACTTCTAATGTTCAGTGAAACTTCTCCTTCTATCACTCCAGGGACTCTTTCCCCTGCAGCACCATGTTTAGCTCAGAAAAACTCAATTAGTAGAGGAGCCAGTCTCTTTGCTGAGCAGAATGAGGTGTGTGTCCCTGCCAGCGTGGGTGGCATGCCCTTTCCTTGCTCATGCCACAGTGCCTGTACCCCCTCACTCTGGAGCCCATGGCTGTGCATGGTCTTCTCTACCTGCCCGACCTGCTGCTCGACCTTCCCAACCTACTACGCCATGTGCCGCTGATCAATGCTATGTACCAGCAGCACTTGCCACCTCCTCAGAGCTGTTATCTAAGAATCTGGAAGTATTGGCCTACAAGACTGAGTGACAGATCTGCTGCTAAGAATCACAAAAATAGCTGTTCTCTGTAACAGAGCAAATTTAGCCCCTCCTGTGCCGCCAATAGGACTTAAAAGGCCTCATTCACACAACTGCCACTCTTCTCAAGAGACTGTAATAAAACTTCCCAAACTGGAATGCAAGCAGTTGCCATTTGCCAAGTTCATGTGTAAATGATTGGGTTTTTTGTAGTGGGCCAAATAAGCCACTGGAGCAAATTAGCCAAAGAATTTTTTCAGAAATAGCTGACTCCTGATGGAACAGGTCAAAACTAACCATCTTTTTCAACTTCAAAACCTATGAAGTTATGGTGAAACACAGCAAAGCACTCAACTCTTCTTTCACTGCAAACAAGATAAGAAAGAAAAACAACTGCAGTCAGTCTTACTGTTAGTATATGCCAATTCAACCTCCTGTCTCCTTAAGGCTTTCCCCTTGTTGCTCTCCTGATGGACATCATGACTGCTCTAATCTTGAAAAGAGACTTTCAATGGTTTGTTGTTTTTTGTTGTTTTGTTTTTTTTTTCCCAAGTGATGGCTGACCTGTAGGAAAACTGTGTCAGAACAGCCCTCTATGCGGAACAGATGCATGTTTAATAACTTAGTGAAAATGTGATAGATGTGCCACAAATGGTTCCTATGAAAATTGTTGCCAACAGAAACTCAGTTCCTCTTTTGCAAAGCAGTGATCAGTACATAATCTTTTTACACATACTTTGCTAATAAGAGTCAGTGTTTTCTCTTTAAAGGAGAGGCAACTATATTTTTCACTCCTATAAAGTGCAAGTGTCTTTCCCTCCCTGTGGATGGTAGCTTGCAGGTGGACCATGTTCCCATAGGAATGGCTAGATTTGGCCATGATCTGGGGGATTAGTAGATGCTTTGGGATTCAGCCACAGCAGACATGGGAGGAGGCTAATATGATGGCTGTGGTGCAGGATCTCCACAAACAACACAGTGTGGGTCCCATCCACTTGCCCAGTGTGCCTCTAAAAGCACAGCCTAGGGTCACTGGCTCACCTGCACAAGGTAAAAGTAAACAAGTCTGATACTGAAAGGGATCCCATTGCCTCCTGTTACAGGCAGCCTAGATATAGTCATGTGCCCATCAGCATGTTTCTTCTTCCCACATTTATCTTGGTCAGGGATTGTTTACACTCAGATGAGGGACTGGCTGTATTTTAACACCAAAAAAAGGGGTGCCTGCTCATCTTTATTCCTCCTCTATTCAGTGGAACAAATTTTGCCCAAAGTGCAGGACAGGGAGGTCTTCTCAGTGGGGTCTTGCTAGGCCCACCCTGTGAATGGGGTCTAGCTCAGAGAGTAGCAGGAAAGAGCATGGTTGTTCCCACATTGGCTTTGCTTCAGGATGTGATGAAGAGGTTCACGTTGAGAAAAGCATATTAACACAAGTTAGAAATATTAGTGGCACCAGTCTTTCCAGTATAGGTTATGCTTACTGTGCCTTCATAAAGATTTTTTTAAAAGCAGCCTGTGTCAATGAAAAGCAGCTCCTTGTACTAGGAGGCCTGATTTCAATTGTTTTCATAAAGCTAGGCATTCAGTCCAGTCTCTTGTCCAGAACAACTCAGCAAAAAATACGGTATCACGTCAAAAAGTAATTTCCTGGTACCATGGCATCTTCTTTGGCAAAAGCTTCTTTAAACAAACAAGCAAGGCACAATAGATAAATTTCTCAATTCCAGGCTTGTTTTAAACCATATCTGCCAGACAGCAAGCACTGTTGGTCACGCAGTAAGTGACTTTCCCTTCCTTCCTTTATTCCAGCTCCAAGGCCCTGCACACACTTTATGTGTTTTTACAGATACAGCTCTTTGATTACTTTGGAAGTCCAAAATATTTGGTGTAAGGGATTGTGAGTTTCCTTGGCTCTGATAAGTCTCCTCAGTGCCTTCAGTTCTGGCTAGCCCAAAACGTAATCTCTTCTTCAAAATACCATTCAGATTTTCAGCAATAAAACAACCATCTCAGATGGCAAGCTCTGATGTCACCTGACCATCTGACCTGCTGCCTTCAGGATTTAGGAAGGAGGCTGGGGAAAGAATGCAAGTGTACATCTGAAATTGGCACTGGCTTTCCTGGCTTTGATTTTTCCTTTGGGGAGTCCTGTCAACGAGCCAGTTGTCTGGGTGTGAGTATTTGAGTTGTCTTCCCGAACAATTTCAGTTTGAAACATTATTCAGCACGTTTGTGGGATACAGTTCACTCCTTTGGAGATGAACTTGTGCTGGGATTTAAGATCATTTGTTTCTTTGAGTTTGTTACAGTCTCTTTACTCTTAGCTACCTCATATGTTTTGTACTGTCCCTCTTCCATTTTCTACTGCCTACCCACTCCTGCTTCTTCTGGCTCCAGCTAAACCGTCATTGGATGACTCAAGCTTATGCTTGTTACTGAGCTTGGACCTGCTCAGGACTTTTGCAAGAGCTCCACACAATGTGTGCATGGCATTGGTGAATGAAGCGTTTTGTATCGGAACATTAATTACTGAGGGGCCTGGTGCAGAACAGGAAATACAAGTCCTTTTCTTACATAAACATTTTCAGTTTGGGTTGGCTGAATACCTGGATACCAACTCTCTATGGGCTGGGATCCCTTAGGTTTATTTATCCAGTTATATTCCTGTTTTCCACTGTAACGATTCCCTAACTATCATTACCATGGTAGAAAAAATATTGATACACAAGGTACAAGAGAGAGTTTTACGTTCAGTTTCAACAGAAACTAAGAAAACTACTCAGCCAGAGATATCACTGAACAGGCTCTGTCTATTCACACACAAAAAATTAATGAACTATATTTGTCATTCCTTGCCATCAAACATCATTTTCTATTTATTCTGCTTTCCAGAATGGAGATGTAACACCCAGACACAACTAAATAACAGATTTTTTTTTAAGCTCTCCCCATTCTGATGAGAATATTTTGTTACAGGAAAAACAAAACCAAAAACCCTACACATAGGGAAATCTGGGCGTTTATAATCAGAATACTGCATCCTACATGGAGTCTAATTGCACCAGTGTCTGAGATCTGTACACTGGAAGAAATACTGTCAACACTGAAAATAGTCTAAGCAATACTGCTTCAAGTTTTTAATAACACAAAGTGTCAAATAAACAGGATTTGGGGTAAGTACAAGTATTGGTTACTTATGTCTCATTAAGCAGCATATAGGCAGAGGCATTCCAGAGATCAAAATTAATTACCTTGTGTAATACAGTGGAAATAGATTAGGGTTGAGTAGAGTGTCCATGAAGTAAGTTCACTGATTTGTTTACCTCTTAGTCAACCCTACTCTGTGTGTCTGCCTCTACCCCTCCTCCCATTTTGCTCTTGTTTCCAGCACAAGGCCACGGGTGGAGACTATGGGAGGGCTGGGCAGAAGCAGATATGACTAACTGCTTTATTTAAAAAAAAAATCTGAAGAGGTAAGATTCCCTTACAAGATAAACCTTGTCAGAAAAGAATTTCTAACAAAAGCGCATTGTGCGCACAGAGGTAAACCTTTGCTTTTCTATATACTAGATAAAAATAGTCACTGGACTGAAACTTGATGCCTGTAGCAGCATGACAGTCGGTAGAGGCAAATGGAAGACACTGCTGATAAGTTGGACACATATTTTTGTAAAAACAGTTTCCTGGAGCTGAGAGGAGTAGGTAGAAGACTAATGATTATTAACTTAGAGACAAATGTATTCAACAGTCATCTAAAACTGGTTTTGTAATTTGGTGAAAAGAGAAAACAAGCTTGAGTAAGTAAACTAGGACCGAGAGCTGATCTAAAGTGACCAACACAGCTGTAACACTCACCCTCATTCAAGGTTTCAAAATGTAGTGAAATTCAGCGCACATCACAACAGAGCTTGAATTCCCTACTGATGGAGATAGATTCTTCTAGAGAATAATAACCCAGATGCCAAAACTTCAGACCATATGAATATTTTAGTGTCTCCCAGAAAACTGTCTCCAGTCATCAGGAAAAATTGTCAGGTGAAATTAACTATACATTAATAAGAGAGAGAGAAAAGTTTGGAACTTCAGTTAAACATTGAAGATATAAAAAGCAGCTAAAGACTGGCAAGAATGGGGCAGACATATTTCTATCATAAGCAACAATACGACTACTTTGATGCAAGGGGTACTTACTGCAAGAGAGAAATGGCTTCTTGATAGATAAAAATGATAAAATGATAAATCATCATGTAGACAAGACAGACTTACTCCATTTTCATCTGTATTTGGAAGCCAGGAAGCTAATGAGCAAAATACCTTCTTTCTCTTCATAAAAGAGGACTATATGAAACTGCACTGACTCACAATGAGTATTTTGAAAATCAGCAGATCTAGAAAACTTGCAGTCAAGAGACATACAGAGATGATGGGAAGATCCTGGCCTACAAATACACATTTTTAGAGAATCTTGAAACACCAGAGGACACTAGAACAATGCAGAGTGTTCAGCCAATGTCACAGTAGGTCACCACCACACTTGACAGCACTGCAGCTTAGTTTGCCTGACAAAGGATCCTAGGCAGCAAGAAAATGAGTTGTTAATGAAATTAGATGGGAACATAGTCACCAGAAGTCTACAGTGGTTTACAATATAGCATTCTTGTAAGAAACTAATGATACACAATGTCTGTGTGATTTCTTCCAAAGAGATTAACCTAAGGATTGAAGCCACTCCACAGAGCTCATTAGCTGTTTCCCTTCAGATAGCCATCCAGGTGCAGCAGGTTATTCAGTGCTGCTTAGAAATGACCAGACCAAACCAACAAGCAGCTAGATTGTAGTTTGACTACAATGTTTCAGACATCAGCTGTGGGTCACAGGTATGAGTGAGGCAGAAGGGATCTTGCCACGTTGTCAGGGAACTGTTTAAGTGAGAGATGCGTGACCAATCTCTGCTGTTAAAAGAGGTTAAAACTTCACAAAGGTCCTTGATGATTTGACCTTTTGAAGCCAAGTCATGCAAACAGTATGGTTTTGAGTATGTGATCAAGAGACACTAGTGAAGCACCTAAGGGAGCGGCACCTCATTGTGACTGGAATCCAGGTCAGCTTCTCATAATGACTGAAAAAAAAATCACCTCAGAATAAGAAACAGAAAATTTTACTACTCCAATCCAGTTTGAGCAGGAATGTGCATAAAAACACATACACCCTTTGTACAGCTTTAGGGAGATTGCTTCAATGCCCACAGTTCTAGAAGGTTGTTGAAATATTGGAGTGGATGCAGAAAACAGACACAAAAATTATGCAAGGTGTAGAGAAAAAGACCATAGCAAGGACTTGGAGAACTCATTCTGCTGAGTTTAATAAAGTCTTGTAAAAAATAAGAAATTACTTGATTACAGAGGTGTTTCCCTCCTGGTGGAAAATGTCATGGACTAAAGAGCATTTGATCTAGCAGAGAAAGCGCAACAAAAGCCAATAGCGGAAAGTGGAAGCCTGGCAAATTCAAATGAGAAAATAATCAGGAATGTTTAACAGTGAGAGCAAGCATTAAAACAAATTGTCAATGAAAGTGGTCGATTATTCATGTCAAGCAATCATCACATCAGAGCTGCCGGCCCTTCTAAACGATGAGCTTCTGTTAGACAAGGCATTGAGTGCCTTGTGAGAATGACTGTCCAAAACGTAATGACCCGTCCCAAGGACTGAACTTAAGTAGCTTTAGGAGGCTCAGAATGGATGAGTTATTGACCAATCTGGTCCTCATTTTGTGGGTCTAAGAGGCTGGTACAGGTTAAATTTTTAAATCCTTATCTACCAGCCTTATTTATCATCTTTCTTGTAAACAGACTTCCTGCAACTTTTGCCCATCTAGACTCTAAGGATGGGCAAAGAACTGTCTCTGCATCTCCAAAGATGCAAACCCTCTGCTGAGTAAATCTCCCCTTGTAGGTAAGTAGCCTGCTATGCAGGGGCTTTGCTTTTCTCAGACTTTTCCAGTTGTCCTGGAAAAGGGGAAGTTTCTATCCATCTCTCTCTTTCTCCATCTCAAGCCAGAATTGCCAAGTCTCCTGGAAAATATTTTCTAGCTTCTGGAATGGATTATTATCCCTGTTCAGTGCAGATTTTCTGTACTCTATTTCTCTGCATGGTTTTCAGAGCCTCTTGGGGCCCAATACTTCCCATGGTCTGGCAAAATCCCTGACCACCACTTGGGACCTTGGTTTGTTTATTTTAACATTTATAGTGCAAAAATAATGAAATCAATCGATGCCAACCATTGGTACAGAACAAAAAATTAATATAGACCAAACACATTTCTATGCACTAAAGAAAGATGTAGAATAAAAGCCTCACCCAGTGTCAAATTAAATAAAGGCCAGAGTTAAAAAGTTCCATCTTGCGATATGTTCTACAACTGTCCAAACTGCATGGCAAGAAGTAATAAATACTGGAGCCGAGGGCTTGTGGGGGACAAGTCCTCCTGCCTGGTCCCAGCAGTCCAGGCCCAGTGATAGGCAGCAGGAGCATTCTGGTTCATTTCAACTATTGTAAGAAATTAAGAGCCCCAGATCAGGTCCTGTAGTGGAGGACAGGTCTGAGAAGGCATTCAGCTCTAGGAAAGCTGGTATCTTAAATAAGCATATGAGGAACAGACCTCAAAGTCACACTTGCCTCTCACCTAGGGCTCTACTCTTCTGTCACACTGTTTTTCTTACGTCTTTCCTGCTCCATGTGGGAGGTGGGCTGTGGGACTGACTTACTCCATGGTCTTTACTCTCGCCTTTGCACCTCTCTCCACAGTCTTCCCAATTTGAGGGATTTCTCTACTCAGCAGGTGGTGAAGAACTTAGGTGTCACAGAGGCATCTGTGAACAGCTGTCTTAAACATCATGGTGGTATGCATGCCCAGGTTGAAAATAGCAATCTGCCTCAAATCCCTTTCCTAGATCCCTGGTGTTGCTTCTCACCCCAGTAGGGCTCCTGGGTTTCCAGCCCTAGTTCCGTGGCTCAAACAATGCCAAAGCCATTGTTATTTGTGCTGGAGCTATGTGGTTTCTGTGCCAGAATTATAAGAAAACCATGAAAAAATATAAACATTTTTGTTTAGACTTATGCAACTTTTTTCCATGAAGACCCTCCAAAATGGCAAAAGTCTCACCACGTCATCAACTGTAGAGAAGTATATGGTGCATGTGTGTCTTCTTAAAGGAGCAACAGTTTGTCCAGAAAAAGCATGTTTGCAGTCCAGAGATGTTCTGAAGGATATCACATACACAAGTCCAAACAAAAGGCCTTTGCTAAGACCAAGCTAAGGAAATGGACATGAAATCTGCTTTCCAGGCAGATTTCTGTCTACAATCACAGCTGCTACTGCTCTTAAGCAGTCACAAAGCATGGCTACAATAGCAAATTGGTTGGCAGCAAAGTCCAACAAAAATACCCAGCATCCCAATATGGCACCATTTTTTACCAAGAATGGTTATCTTTTCCATCCCAGGGCAAGAACAGTGGTCATCATCAGCTATGTATGAATACACTGGGCCCCACTGGCTGCACCACTGCCTCTCACCTAGGGCCCCACAATGTTCCCTGTGCTCTCTCCTACCAGGAAACACTATTGTACATGAGATCCCATACACTTTATGAAATGCTTTTCAGCCTTAGTATGCGTATCAGCACTTTGTAAAACACACGGGGATGAAAACACACATGCCAAATTCTTGGAGCAGTCAGACTGATTAGTGGTTCAAGGCTTGTCCTGAGAAAATGCTTGTTTTTATATAATAGTGGGTTTCTGTCACTCATCTTTGAGCAGCCTTCATTGCTCAGGAGCTCATATACGTCCTGTGAAACCTGCACGGACCACCATGTGTTTTTGAGGTTGGTGGGTGGACATATGCCCATTACAGACCAGCTATACAGATGCTCAACAATTAAGCCATTAGTGGACTCCTACACACTTGTAAGGTACACAGGGCTCATGGAGTGCCTGCCAAGTTCCTGAAGTAGTAACGGTTCATGACACTCTTGAGATATCTGCCAGATGCTGACACAGTGTTCTGAAGTTCCTATTTCAGGACATAATTTTAAAAAAACTTCTAGCTCAGGATTTAGATGCCAAAAAGCATTTGTGTATGAATTGTAATGTAAACCATAAACCCAACAGGAAACATCAGAGCCTTCTCCTTTAGTAGATACGATGTGACTAGGGAGCGTTAGGAAAATGTTCCTTTATTGGCAAGAAAACAAATATATTTTACTGTCCCATATGTGCAAAATGAAACAACCAATTAACATGTATCTGGCAAAGAAAGAATATTTTTACCTTCCAGAATTGCCCACACATTCCAAATTGTATACTGATTGCAACATTTATGAGTATTGCACGGGGGGCAGATGGTGAACACTCTGCTAAGCACTGAGCCTGGCTGACAAGGAGGCACTGCAGTTTTAATAACAGAATCAGCAATTCAGCTCAGCCTGAATTTGTTCCTGTTTCTGGTGCTCACTCTGTGAGTGCTCGGTGGCCTAGTGAAAGCTTTAACATAGTCACTTTCATATCATCGACTGGCTGGCATAATCACTCTCATAGTACTAATATAATTCTTAGCCTTTCAGTAGAGGCCAAAATTAATCACAGTAGAAAAGCAGTCCCAAGAAGACACACGTGTCTGCTTTGCCTAACATAAGATCTACATTTGCAGATCTAAGTTCAATGAAGAGTGCATGCGTGTATTGTATGTATGTGTACGTTGTACACATGTGTTTTCAGCACAGTGGCCCTTTGAAGCTGACTTCTTTTTGTGTTTTTTTTTTCCTCAATTAAGATTCAGGTTGGTGTGAGGAAGTCTTAAAACTAACAAGATGCTAGCCTTTTTTCCCAGTATATTTTTACAAGAGAAATGCAAAGACAATAGCATGAGCAAGAGAATTCAAGTCCCACCCCTGCTGCAAGCCATCATCATTGCATTTTTAGCCCAGCCACACCAGCCTCTGGGCCAGAATAAAGTATATATTTGTTGTTCTTTAGATGTTGTCATGGACTCTCTGTAACTGCTGAATAGATTCAAATATCCCATACCACCATTTTGATCTACCCTCCACCTTCATTGCCAAGTTTGTGGATGCCAGGTCCCTGAGTGCACTAATAAGCCTTAATGGCCTTGATCAGGCTCAGCTGCTGCTTCCAGCCATACCCATGGGCCCAGAAGCCCCAATTCAGCTCAGCTCAGGGCTATCAGCCCTTTGAGGAGCTGTGTTGGAGGAATGCTGCTCTTCATTTTGTCTAGGTCTATGTCCGTGTTTCTGTTTCACTGTGTGTTTTGTTGTACCAGACCTCGATGTACAGACTGACATTCTAGCCGGACCTTAGCCCAGCCTTCTTGTGGACCTTCCCAGCCATTGCTAGACCTGATCTTAACCCTGACCTACAGACTGAATTTCCAGCTTGACCTCAGGCCTGTCCGATTGCTGTGGTATTGCCTTATGCTCTGGACTATTAGATGGTTCTGGACATCATTTCCTGCTCACTTCTTTCAGGTACTGTGGATGGGCTGTGGTTGGGGAAGCTGGGCTCTGCTGGCCCTGGGTTCCCATCATCTCCTGGCTCATTTTGCTTTAGGGAGCAGCTGGTCTGTGTGGTGCCATGATAGGGGGGTGTGCATTTAGGTTTATTGAAGCATAAAAATGACCAAGAGCACCTGGCCAAGAGCCTTCAAGTGCAGTACCCTTCTCACACAGTAACTAGTAGGCAATGCTTACAGAAGTGTAAGTGGGCTATGTTGCCCACTTTTATCAGCTGGTGTCTGAGGAACCTCATGAGCCAGGGGTGAGATACCTTTATGCTAAATCTCAAAGTCGAAGAGCACCAATCTATGCCACCGTTGATCCTTATGGTCAGTGTGTGGACTGGTGACCTGCCAGGAGTCTTTGGGCTTGCCACTGACAATAACCTGCGTCACCTTGGAAGCAGTTTCCTTACACTGTCACCCAAACCTATTTCCCAGGGTGTGTCCACAGATAACTGCTGGCCTTGAATAGGAGAGACTGTCAGCCACAGTTCCTTTGTATTGCCATTTCATTCCTTTTCACTGTGCTACTTCTTTTTAAGGTCCCCAGCTAAACAGAAACTCTCCAGGAAGGGCAAATATCCCCTAGATAGATTTCTAAAGAGATTCTGGTTTGCAAATGAGGCCCACCATCTGTATAGTTTGGCTTGGACAATGTCGTATGATGGGGTGGAGAACTGCAGCTTGGGACATTTGGTTAAAAGCAGTATCAAGGCCAAGCCTCCACATAAGTGCAGTTGTACATTTAGTTTTAGCTTTGGAAATCAGTCCCATTATTAAGACATTGAAATGCCATACAAGTGATACCTTTGAATCCTTTCTACTGAAAGCCTTGGACCTCATAAAAGTAATTTCCACACTTGTGTAGCATGTTAATACACTCCACACTGACCCATAGAAGGCATAAATAGGGAGCTCTGGTTTCCTGTGCATCTGCATCCCTCATCTCCTATGGTGTCCACCAAAATAACCCTATCTTCTTCTTAAGGCTTCCTCATAACAATATACCCTGTCTCTTCCAATGTCCCCATAATGATTCCTTATTTCGTTCTCATAAACCTCTGTTTCATCCCAAGTCCTCATCATTTTCTCTTATAGTCCACTTCATGCCATTCCTCACCTCAGATATTTCATCATATTTTCACCACCTACTGTTCTTGCCTGGTAGGTGAGCAAGAGGCTGTGTGTGTAAGGACAAGGCTGGAGCTGCGTGCCCACCAAAGCTGCAGGTAATAGCTGCCTTTCCCTTGGGAAAGGCACTAGTTTGGGCATCTCTCTTCCCCAATTTATCTTCTCTCATGGATTTCTGTGAAATGTGAAGTTAGTTTTAAGAGCTTGCTGCTCTCTCAGACAGGGTTAAAACTGCCCATCGAGTTCAAGAGTACCTGGGGAAAAGGCTGATAGACAGGTGGGCTTTTTATAAGCCCTGGTTCCTCTGAACTCTTGCACTATTAAGGGAGATTACAGTGCTCAGGGAGTGAAGTTATTTTGCCTCCCTCTCATTGTTTAGTTCAAATTCATCTGACATCAACTGTGATAGTGTATTAAGTGTATTTAAAAATATTTTAAAACAACAGCTTTCTACCTTCTGCTTTAGAACTACTCTGCAAGGTCAGCATTTTACACGGGGCTGTGATAAGAAAGAACTTTCCAACAGCCATTACGCTGCACAAGTATGTGGGGAACTGCTCATCATTAATTTAGAACAGAGGGTTTTTTGCAATGCTGGGAGAAAGTCTAGTAAGTGTAGTTTAAATGTGCCTCTCCTTTTCTCTTTTCACTGTTTCTGCACCATCCTGATGTGTAACCAGATAGTTTTCCAAGACCTCTGCTAGCAAGCAGAGTTTAGCATAGAGGCACCAATCCTGATATTATGGGAGCTTAGAGGCCTTTCAGAGCGGAACAAATTGGTTTTAAAAGTAATAGCAATTGCTAAAAGGATTGTATTACAATAATAGATTTGAAAGCTTACACCTTGAGCAATGCAGCAGATGAGAACCAATGATATGGATGAAGTACTTTGTGAGCTGCTGGGAGCAGAGCAGGTCCAGTTTATTCCCTTGACAAAGGTGGGTTGTGAGGGCAGCTGACACCTCATTAAAGTCAGGGATTTCAACCCATCCATCACTACCATGGGACTTGGGAAGGGCGTAGGAGTAGCACTATTAGTCACAGACTGGATGAGAGAAGAAGGAGAACCTGTATCTGTATGCTCAGTAGCACTCTGCACTGATTAACCTAAATGCTACCGTGATAAACATAATAGTAATTCATTCTAATAGGAAATGAAGGGGGGTGGGGGGAGACAGTAAAAAAAAGAAAAGGAAGAGGGGGGCTGTGCCTCAAGTAAAAGGAACTCTAAAGAGGTCTGCATGATGTTGACAGAAGACACTGAGGCCTAGACCCCCCAGAGCTCCCAAAGCTGTTTGTATGAGAGTCAGGTGGCTGGATATCTTTTAAGATCTTGGCCATAGTCTGGAGAGACAGAAAGGGAGCTGGCAGTCTATGAAGCTGCTTCTTGACAGACTGCTTTTCATCCATTTTGAGAGGAACCATGAAAGACTGAGCTGTCAGTATTTTTTGGCATGTTCACATTATTGGGAATTTCTCACATTTCTATTTACTGTATCATAATATTTACATTCTGGTTTGCATGTGGTATATGCATCAGAAATAACTTGAAATTCTAGAGGTTTCTTTGCCTGCCTGCAAGTCAAATCAAGACCTTGATTTCCTCAAACACAAACTCCTCATTAGGACCACACTTCAACAACAGTGGTTTATGTCTTTAAAATAGAATAGTTATTTCTAGCTAAAGCCAAAACATATTCAGTCAATCAGATTCTGGTTTAGGGATGTTATGGATGGTATGTAAAATGAAGTGCTAATGACTGACAAAATAGCAATGAAATTCTATTAATGAATTCATGCTCACTAGTTTCCAACTTATTGTTAATGGCAGCTTCTTTCTGGATGTCAACAAGGCAGGAACAGGAAGGCAGAAAAACGGGAATCACTAAACTTTAATGTGTCTACACATACAAGCAGACATGCATGCACATAACATGTATGCTTATTTTTACAAGTGAGATAATGCCATGTCCATTCAAAGTGTCGCTTTTCTGCTGTTCCATCTGTACAAAGGGTTCTTGTAGGAATTCTAAAAAGATACAGAAGATGAAGAGAGGAGCAAGGGATCATATGACTGAAGATATACATATCATGTGGACACACACTGTGCGGGCAGTTTGAACTGGCTCACAGGCAGCACAAGATGAGTCTGTCTCACAGAGGATGCTACTTTGTGCTCTGTCCCTGGCTTTAGTATTTTGCAAACACCCGGTTGGTCCTCGACTGCCTGTAAGGCTGCTTTTCAAAATGTAAGCTGAAGTATAAGCAATACAGAGGTGTCCACAGGCAGGCGGGGCACGATCTTCAAAGATCTGAACTTTTGCTATTCATCTTACTGGCATGTTATTGCTTAAGCCATGCAGCAATATACAGTTTAGTATTGTTAACTATTTTATTGCTGGGTAAAACCTGCAAGGAAAAAACAGAATGATGAGTAATAGGAAGATCTATACTAGGCACTTTCACTGGCATCTCATTTTGGGGTCACATCACAGTAACATTTTTTCTGAGCTTCATATTTGCATTATAAAGGATTGTCTTGAAACTATTTGTTATTAAATAAGCTGATATTCTGACTGTTCTGCTATTTACCTGACAACCGGCCTTTACATAACAATTTGACACTACTGTGACCATGAGATGATAAAATTTAAGCTCCCAAGGAAAGAAAGGAAGGTAGGGACTTTAGCAGAGCCGATTCCATCTTCTTCAGGATACCACAGGAGACTGCCATGCAGCAGTGTGAAGGAAGGTCACATTTGTTTGATCCTCAAGAAAAGTCTCCTTGGAGCATCAGAATGGTCCATTTAAGTGGTCAAAGAAACGAGCAGTCCTGGCAGGGGGACTGGCTTGGGAACAGGGAACTCCCTTGAGGTTTTCCAAACTTAACTGAATGAAGATATGAGCAACCTGAAAGTTATGCCTGCTTTGCACAGAAGAGGTGGGGTGGTCCAGGGATCTCTTCCAACCTGAATTATTCTGGGGTTTGTTTATGCTGTGCCTTAATGGGCACATATTAAAAAGGTCTGTTCTTTCCAGTTAATGAACAGAAGGCTGCAGGTAATTGTTTGAACTGAATATGCTGCTGCCAATTAAAAAATAAAAGTCTGTCTGTTACTTGAAAATGATGGTGATGAGCCCAGTACAAATGACTGCATGTCTGACAACCAAGCAACTGTGTAGTTTATCAGGTAACAGTAATTATCCTTTTGCCTTTTGTGCAAAAAGGGTATTACAAGACCCAATCCCCTCCATTTCCTTTAACTGTCCTAACAAGCCATTTGACTCATCTGTTCACTCTTCCAATGAACTCTTTTCCTGTGCAGCTTATTCTAATTCCTCACTGTAATACAGTGGATATAAATCTTACATGACAGCAAAGATCAGCAAGAGTCATGCTAGTAAAAGCAGACAAGGAGGTTGATGTGTGCTTTGTACAGTGTTGTATCTTGGTTATTCTGAAAGTTTGGAGACAGATTCTGTGTTCTGTTTCACTAGATGAAGAAAATGTCTCTTTTTTTTTTTTTTTTTTTTTTTTTTTTTTTTTTTGCCAATTTCCCGTGTGGAAACATAATCGAGGTCATGTAGGAAAGGACATAGGTATACGTTACAATAATGCATTTTGACAAAGTGTGGTGCTTCAGAATGCTTATTTCTTGTTACTCCCTACTGAAAGGGGTGTGCTCTTCACAGTCTAAGGTGGTGTGATGGAACTCCAAGATGACCAGAGTATTGAGGCAGATCTGACAAGCTTTTTTTCTTATGTTGGGCACCCCCAAGACTGCAGAAGAGATTTTAACCCCAGCTTTATTTTAACAGAAACTAGATCCAATAGCTTTTAAAACAGATAAAACTTAGAGTGAGACAAAACAGAAGTGGAAGCATTTGAAAACTGAATTCCTTCTTGCCCACTATGTCCTGGCAGGAAAAGTCCTATTTTTCAGGCTTTCTTTCAGTTCAGCAGCTCAGGAACTTTCTGCATTGCAACAAAACCCCTGAGAAGATCTTGGAAACTCTAGGAAATATCCTTCACTCCATCACTGAGGTCTGGTTGTGTGTCTGCGCTTTTGAGCAGTTGGCCAATCTCAGCTCTGTGCTTGCTGAGTTCTCTTCACATCTTCAGTATGAGTCCTTACACATTTTATTCAGTGATGAAGTATTTTAATTTGATTGTTATTTAATTGGTTTCTTAGCTTATACAGTATCTAAAAAACTCACCTGAAAAATGAAAGAGGCTGGTAAGAAGAGAACTATCTGATGATGTGGGGGAGAGAGGGAGGCTGGAGGATATAAACTGTCGAAGGAAGTTTATTTTAAGACCATCTTGGCAGTGAATGTATGTGGTGAAATAACACCATGTAAAGAGAAGTCTCTGGCCAAGTTTTCAGGGTTGGTTTCTTTGTTAGTTTTGTTTTGGATTTTTTTTTCTTTAGCTTTAATGCTTAATACGTTATAAATTGCACATGGCATGAATAGAAGAACTGTCCCATAGAGGAGATTGCTGTGGTTGTCAGAGAAGGACAGAATAATGAAGATCTTCTGAAACAGCTACAGAAGACAAGGTAAGAAAAGCTACAAAAGGCAAAGAAGCATCAAGCACTGTCAGAGAAACTGAAATGCAGAGGTGATTTTATTATATGATAAAATATAACTTTGTAGCAATAGTGTAAATACCAAAAAAGTGTCTACGTATATCGTACATAGGCTCTTCTAGCAAGGTAAGTTGCATGTAGGAAAGAAATTAATCTGGTAAATGCATGTTAATGTAAAGTAGCTTTGCTCATAGGCACTTCTTAATGGAAAACTACAAGAGGCATACAGATGTTTTCAAAGACGTAGTTCATTCAGTTTAGTTCCATGAAATGCCACTCGTTGTCATAAGGCAGCTCTAGCCCCTAGCTTTGGCTCTTATTTTTCATCTGGAATTGCAAAACTAAACTATCAAAGAGTCTAACAGTACCTATTTAAAGCAATTGTTCACAGATGGACAGAGAGGGAGAAAGCTATACAAATAACTTTCTTTTGCTTTTAAAAGGACTGTGTGCATAGAAAATGCACGGATATTTTGGTTATTCCACTCTGAGCCACAGACAGCCATACAAAGGACAACCCAGGCCCATGTCTGCATCCACTAGCAATGACAGATTTGCAACTGTACAGCTTGCCAAAGTAGATGCCACACCACCAGTGGCTGTAGTGGCAAGACAAAGACCTGGTCAGGCCCAGGAGATGGTGGTTTCCTGCATTTTATACAAGGACGAAGGTCTGGGTGTGAAGGGAGAGCACAGTACCCAGCTGCTAGTCACAGTGGCAGGTTGGAGTCCCAGAAAGGGCAGCGTCACACAGCAAGTATGCACGTAGGAAGCTCAGAGAGCTATTCCTTAATGAGTTTGCAGCGTGCCAGTCTTTAGATTGGCATGAGTCAACCATTTGTTTTTTAATCTCTTCCTCTGCATGCATAGTGACTATTCATGAGAGGATTACTATGAAGTGCCCTGAAACTAAATGGCATGTTTAGGATCCCATGGCTACATGAATAAAAGTCCCAGGCAAGTTTGGATAGCACGAGCATGATGCAGCCTTGTTCACATTTTCCAAAAAGAAACTTAAAAGGTTGAATACTCAGTGTCACTCTCTTACTCTCACTTATCCAAACTCATAATGCTCTAAAAGTTCAATTGCTGTTACCAGTGTGTAAGCGAAATACCTCACATGGGTGTCACGCCTTCAGGATAACCTGGTTCTTATAACTCAGGAAGTCAAGCAAAGGGATCAGGTGATGACATCAGCTGAGAAAGTAGGCAAGATCTTCTGCAGATTAGATTTTTTTTAATGTTCTAAACAAGCATGTGCCTGCCTGGATTTACCCTGTAAGACAACATAATACCCAGCTGTGTAACTACAGGTTTACTGCTTGCCAAAATAAGGCTCCTATAGGGCTGAAGTTTTATGTAGATCCAGGTACTTCAAGTTCTCATTTATCTCCAGAGCACATTTTCTAGTGCTTCACAGTTAAAGCTGCACACATATGCTCAGCAAAACAAGATCCCTTCCTCTGGGGGAGAGGGGAACAGAGACATGGCAGCTAACTACCAGCCTAAAGAAAGAGGAAAATGTGTCACAGTCATTAAATAGGTCACTTCCACTTTGTGCTGAAGTGCTCTTCTGGTAGTCAGGTTAACCTCTCAAATAAGGAACTGTCTGGACTCAAGTTTCCTTCTGTGTTTGCTGTTTCTGCTCCAGATAAGTGGGGAAAACTAAGGAAAAAAAAAAATCCCTGTGTAAAAATTGGTATTTTCAGCTGATGAATGTATGACTGTGGATTCTAGTGAATTTTTTAACTCCTGCTGATTGAACATGTGGTTTAGTTTTGCTTCATGCATCTATGTATCGTCTTTAAAAAACAAAACACAAGCCCTCTGTAGCAGCTGCATCGGCTTCTGCTAATACTTGCTTCCCTTACAGAAAAAGCTAAGTAGTTCAGCAAAAGATGAAAACCCTTTCTTTATTTTCATTTCAAACTGTGTCTTTGAAACGTGACTTTCTGCTGGAAGACAGAACACAAGCTTATCTGTAGTGAGTGTGAGGTTGTAATATTAGCTCTTTCAGGAAACCTCTTTGGCCCCAAACAGGGGGTCACCGAACGCCCCCAAACAAGGAGTTTTACAGCATCTGAAGATTTAGATATATCAAGGTGTTTTTTTCCAAGAACTTTGTCAAAGATGATGGAGGTGCATTTGTTACTGTAGTTGTTTTGCTGTAGCAGACAGACTGCTGTCTGGAGACACTGTCCTTGATGGAAAACTGATTACAGTTCAGTTTTGAAAAGTGGGTGTTTTCTCTGCTTTTAGTTACTATATTATATTTGCATAAGGCAAAAAAAAAAGCCAACTCATTTCTCACGTTCCTGTTACTTCCCTGAGAGCTCTGTGTCGCAGTGACTTACTGAATGTGAAGCAAGCTGCTGCTGCTTTTTCTTTTTTCCCTCCCCCCATAGGAAACAGTTGGTTTAGGACTGGTTCTGGTAACCTGATACCGCTTGATGTATTTTTGCTGGAGTATGGAGTCTACATAAATTGCACCATAAGCAAATTTCTTTATAATGGAAGGACTGGGAAGCTGCAGCTTGGCAGGCCATTTCATTGGTGTGGGTTTTTTTAAGGTGGATTTTCCAGATGCTTTTTAACAGATGATACTGGAGACTTTTGCAAAAGGTATTAGGAATATGCAGTTGTCACTGTTTGTAGAGTATCCCACCTGTAGACACAATGCTCTCCATTTGGAAAAGATTCTACTTGCCTGACAGATGTCACTCTAAAATTTTAAATTAAAACTGGTGTTACTTTACCTTCCTAGTGTGCCTAATTATTTATCAGTGTTACATAAGCCCAGAGGCTCCTTCTGGAATCAAGTCCAATCTTTGCACTGTCTCAGAGATGCAAAGTTAGTCACCCCCCCTTCCACAGAGATGAACTCCCAAAAAATCCACAAAGGGTAGTAAAAACTTATGCAGCAAAAACCAAAACATCGTTCCTTTCTGAGTGGGACACGGTGGTTGATACAGGGATTTATTTAGATAGAGGATGGGCAGATGTAAGTGAATCTGCAGGGTGGCTTGATGCAGGCAGGGGCTTTTCCAGTGCTGGTCCTGAAAAGGAGCTGGAACAGAGCTTCAAGCAGGAGAATTTCCTCCCAGCTGATCAAAAGCTCTTGTAGGTTATGGCTAGACTGAGATCAGCCAAGCCAACTGGATCCACTGCATGCAGAGTGCATCATAGAACTCCACTTCCATTTGAGGATGTCATCCCTCCCCAGTAAGGTAAGCCTGCACTCCAAAAATTTTTCTTTTTAAATTATTTGCATTGGAAGTAGTGTTTGTTAAAGGAGCCAAAGGGAGACTGAAATCCTTTGGGCACACCTGGGGCATATATAGCAAGAATAGCTGTGAGAGAAGCTTCCCCAGGCTGTCTTGCCAGCAGATATTTGCATCTTGCAAGGCTTCACCTCTGAGGAAAAAGGAGAAGTAAAGCTTCAAGGCACCTTTATTGCCTAATTTCCCCTTGGGACACTGTCAACAGGGTGTCAGATGAACCAGAGAGGTGCCAATAACACTAATGCCATAGCTGCTAACCAAACTCACCCAGGTGACAAAGTGTTAGTGCAGCAGTCCAGGCCATAGGTCTCCTTGGTCACGGGCTGTGTTTCAGAGGGTGAGAGCCTTCCAGTTCTCTTACCGATGTCCTGAGACGCGCACCTCCTGCACTGTGAAGGGTTGGCAATGTCTGCCTGAACACATTAGCAGCTACATGCCCTTTGCCTCAGGCCTTTCCAGGGCACGGTGCTGCTGATGCCTTTGCTAGGACTTCCTGACAGCTCTGAGAAAAACAATTCCTCATAAGGCCAACACTTGTTCCTGCTATCAGCAGGAGCTGCCATCCCCTCCTGCATTCAAACAACGAAGAGGGAAATCCCGGCTGGTGACTGACATGGGAAACACTCTCCAGAGAGTTTAACACCTGCATTGTTTGCCTGGCACAGGCTGAGGTACTGGGGAATGCTCTGAACTATGCAGACCATGCAAACCTCTGTCACCATGTCATCCCAACAGGAGAGCTCCATTACAACTTGTTAAAGCTCCCACACCACTCAGACTGGATCGTGTTGTCATTACAGTATTATCTGTCCCCAAGATATTGCAGAGTAGTGCACCTTCCTCCAATTCTTCCTCACGCTGCAGCACACGAATGCACGTTGCACATGGCTGAGCTGTTTGTCAGGCTGCGCTGCATGGGAATTTATCCTGATAAGGTAAACCTTCATGTTCTGCCCAGAAATGGAGCCTAGCCCTTCAGAAGGAAGGAAAGGAGATTTCCATTTTATTCCTTCCACTGGAAAGAATGCTGCCCAGTGATCAGATTGAAGTAAACACAAGATAGGAGCCTGGAATGCAACCCTTGCCTTATCATCTTCTGGTCCCAGCCTCAGGAACCCTCTGTCATCTCTTAACATTTATTATGGGCTTGCCAAGCATCAAAAAGTCTTCTGCGTGTGGGGCTTCTGCTGCTAAATAACTTGTGTGATGATGAATGAGTACTTCAAACTTACAGCACATTGCTTCATTCATCTCTAAAACTTTTAACAGGAATTTCACTGGGCTCCCTGAAAACTCAATGTTCATAAATTGCTTTAAGTGTCTTTCCTGAAAGGCTGAAAAGACAGAAAACATTCCTGATTAAATTACCCAAGGAGAAAGTCCTTCAAAAACAGTTTCAGAGGCTCCTGTTCAAAGCAATGGTTATAAGAAACTAAGCCATGCATCATCACATATAATTATGACAATTAGGTCCTATCCTTTAGTCTTCTACTTTATTCAAAAATGAGGGTATAGCCTTAAAAAGCCCCTTTTTAAATATATGTTCAGGGTACGTGGCAAATGGGTTTCCCTAGGCAAAAAACCATCTCTGCTGCTTGCTAACTGCTAAGGAGGAGCTGGTCTATGCCTGCAGGAGGGATTTCCCCAAAACTCAGCACCTGGGGACCCCAGCCCTCAGGGACACTGACACTTAGACACCTCCAGCTCTAGGGGTTGCCCCAGTTCATATCAGCCTGCAGATGTTCATGGCCGTTAGTTCTGAGATTATGAAAATACAAGTGAAATATAAAAAACAAAGAGTGGGACATTTTTTGAAAGCAGTTTTCCAGATCATGTTCATTTGTCTCCTAAGTAGTGACTGCCAAGATCATACTTTCTTCATAGATGCCTTACCCTCTACAAGGGTGAAAAACTAGATGCGAGGCGAGAGGCACAACTGAGGAGTGAAAAAGTCATTTCACTGTATCTGTGCAGAAAATAGTCAGGAGCTGCAAACTGTTATTGGGAAAGCAGCACAGCTCTGAAAAGCTGTATCGTGAAGGAGCCAGGGAGGTAACACATCTGGTGCAGTGGTACAAGCCTATTCCAGGAAAGTCCTTCAGCCAAAGGAATTCACCAAGATCCCTCAGATTTGAAGAGCTGTTACATTTGTGCTCTATTAAAAGAAGGAAATTAATTAGGAAGCAGTTTGCTTAAGTGAATTTTACTCTTTAATAGAAATTTACTCTTAATTTTGGTTGGAGTTTTGGTTTTACTGCCTTGGTCTATGTCCTCTTGTTACAACTTGAACATTTACTTTTTCACTTTTGTAACTTTTTTCTTGCTGTACAGAATCCTGAGTAAGAGTTAAGTTATCCCATAGAAACACATAAAGGAAAGATGAGAACAGAATAAAGCTAGGAAAAGTGCTTTGGTAGAAAACATGAGATAGCTAACAATCTGTAACTGCCAACAGAAGATTGGTCATGTGGGATTTTTCTGGAGAAGACCTTCCAGATGAGGCTTAGACACAAGCTGAAGTAGTCATCTAAGTGTGCTTTTAGATTTTCATGCTGATGATAGTCTGTGGGGAAAGCATTCACAGGGGGTGAAGTCCAAGCCCACTAGTTCAACTGGTCAATTCCCAATGAATGAATTATTATTGTTCTTGTTTGACATTGCATGGAACAGGTATCCAATGCTAAAGTTTAAAAATGCTTAATAAAAAGCAGATCATCATGATATAGATCTCAGAACTCTAAGATGATGCTAAAAAATTTGTACATTATTTGGCTATGCTAAGCGGTCCAAGTTTTACCTGTTTCAGATGGAAAAACTGAGCAATGCTAAACAGAATGTATCCGACATTTTCTGTCCTATCAATGAAATATCAGCACAGATATTCAAGCAATAGGTTATTTCCCAGACAGAATAAACAGCAAAGAGCTCATAAGAGAACTTGTAATATGCTGTGCACTTTATGCTGCTAGGAACCAAAGCAATTCCTTCTGATTTGCGGGTGGCAGTGAGATCAGCGTAGCTTTGTTAGCAAGGGGCAGAGGAGTGCATTGTTCAAACGGAATGAGACAGATAACTAAAAGACGAGATGCATGCATGCATATGTCAGAAATGCATGTAATATTTGTCCTTACCCATTCCACATGTTCAGGATTAACTCTTTCATGTATAGAGTGCACTGAATTATAGGGGTAAAGTGGCAGGTGAAATTCAGTGATGAGAAATATAAACCAGGGGATGCAGGGAATGAGGAATTGAGCTACCTGTGCAGAATGCTGGGTACTAAACTACTTACTGCTGATTAGGAAGGGGACCAGATAATTGTGAGGAGATGTGAGAGTTATACAACAAAGAAGGCAGAGGAGAAGATACATAGGAAACACTTTTTCATTACATCTTCTGTCAGAAAACCCAAATGCATCAGTTTTAAGTCAATACACAAAGAGCACAATTATGCTGTGGATTTAGTTCCCATGGGATGCCAAGGAAGCCAAAAGAATAAATTAATTCATAAGAAAATATTGATCAATTTATAGGGAATAGTTTGATCAACAATTCAGATGCCATCATCTGCTCCAGAAACCCCCTGCCTGCTGATTGCTGGAAGTTAGAAATGTGTGTCAGAGAAAGGATGACCCTATCTATACTACTCCTGCTCTGTCTCTAGGCATCTGCTGTAGTTCAGGACAATAAAGAGGATACTGCATTGTACTGACTGATACTCTTACTGTCCAAGCTTGCACCAATTATGTAAGGTAAGTACACAATGTAATCAGAAAGTGAGTATCATCTGTAAGAATTAAGTTGTTTTCTAAAGAATCAACAGGCCTTAACATTGCATTAAGCTGACCAGAAGTGTCAGGAATAATAAAACTAAACATAGAAGCACAGATTATGTTTTCTAAAGTCTTTAGAAAGAATAGTAACCTCATTCAATCAACAGAAGAGTGATTCATTGGATAACTGTTTTCCTTACCAGGTTCTTTCTTTTCTTTGGGGATGCAGAACAAATATTAGAAACTAATCATCAGGGTCCTTAATTTATACCCAAGATACAGCGGCATTTTTCGTAACAAGGAAAAGTTACTGCTTCACTCAAGGTGAGAATGTGAAACTTTTTTAATCTGGTGACCTATTGCACCTTTGGAGCAAAAGCACCTCTAATAGAATAGAGGTGCTGGGTAGCCCTCACAGTGTTTTGCTGCAAGAAAAACTCCTCAGCAAATGAGACTGAGGCACTTTCAGAAACAGAGTGAAGAAACAGTAGCTTTTGTTTCAATGTAGCAAAGTATTTCCATTTCAAGACAGATGAACTTTGGACACGTAACAACCCATTTGAGCTCTGCATACCCCTTGATAGCCATAGCAGGAGTGCCTGGCAGGTACTGTCTTCCCAGAAACTATGCTTCAGAGCAAGGGCAGTGAATGTTAGCACCTAAGAAGGTAATTACATTTTGCTAAGGCCATAAAGCACATCAAGATATCTGTATGTATTTATACACACATAAGAACACATGCACACACACGTATGTATTCAGTATATTCAAGTAAGTTGCAATGTTTTAGCAGAAATTGCGCAACTCGGTCTGTATGGTAGTATTCAAAATGAGTCATTTTTGAGGTTGCTTCAGCATTTCTATTAGTTTTATTAAGCAGCTTTAAAGAGTCCTCTTTGGATTCCCATTAAAAGTTTATATTTGCCTAAAATGGTTTGTTTCAGTAAATCAACATATCTGTGGATTGAGGAAATTTGACAATGGTGTTTTAGAAACTTCTGTGTTTCTGTTGGTGAGTTTTTGTTCAGGGTGGGGGGAAGCATCTTCTGCTGCTGGAAAATAATTCTTATATACAAAATTTTGACTAAAAAAAAGTCAAGGAAAAGAAAACATTCAAGTCTCTTGGCTCTTGCCAGCTCCTGCTGCTGCTATGTGGTTTTAGTTTATTCCTTTATTTTTGTTATTACCAACAATTTAGTAGTGCTGTAGTGGTGCCCAGAGCCTCCCCATGACAATAATAACTCCATTTTGCAGCATAATTTATAAACAGATGAGCGGGTACCATTTCCCCAGCCAAGGCCTTACACTTGCAGCATACAGTCAACCAGCCTGGAGCAAGGAAAAATTATAAATAAAATCATGTCCATGCTTTGGGGTATCTGTTGTGAGCAAACACAACCAGGGAGGATTTTTAACAACTGCGGGCAAAGACAGTTAGGGGGACTGAGATCTTCATGCTGTGGGCACCAGTATATCCATCCTTCTTAAAAGAGGAAGGGGCATTCCTCAGACAAAATAAAGGCTTTTGTTCATCGTCCAGAAATGGCCAGTAACTGGATTCTGGAGCAGGCTTATCCTGTACCTCCAGACTATGGGTCTGGAGTGTGTGAGCAATTCCCCAACAACCCAGGTGGGCACACAGTGTAGGGCCTGGCAGCTGCAGGTGCTGAGTTTGATGGCCACCCCACAGTGTGCCACCTACTCTCCAGGGACGGGGCCCTAGGCTGGCAGGACAGTACAGCCACTGTGCTAGGAGTTTGCATGTATTTCTTCCCTACAGAGGACTTCAGTAGGAGTCTCCAAAGGGAGAACACAGGGCCTTTGATAAGGGAGGGGGCTTAGGAAGGCAGGAACTCATCTGTTTGAAGCCTAAAATAAAAAAAGAGAGAAGAGTTAGATAACCAGTTATGCCAGTGGATAAAGTTTGGGAGTGTCTGGGGGGGCTTTGAGAAGAAAAGTGTGTGGTCTTGTACTGCTTTGAGAGTGTGGAGGGATTGACGGAGGAGTGATGAAATTTAGTGAAAGGAGGGAAGACATCAGGTCCACTGAGCCTGGGAAATGAGATTTCCTCATCTACTCGCTCTTTCTGCGTGAGACTGTGGAGTCACTCAGAGGAAAAATAATCCCAGATAATACAGCAGAAATGAAATCCAGGGGGTTTATAAATACACAGATATTGGGAGGAAGGTATTAAGAGGCTGCAGACACTCTCTATTAGAAGACAGTGGCTAAAAGTGTTATAAAGTTCTTGAGTGGAAGGAATTCAGGTTCAGGTCCGAGTAGCACAGAGGGGATCAATGGCCTTGCAGTGAAAGAAGTACTGGGCAGGATGGGGAGAGCTTAACTCCCAGCACCCGAACAAACAACAAGGGGAGGAAGCCTGAAGTAGGAGAAAATGGAGGATTAAAGAAACCAAGGCTGCTAGGACAGTGGAGCGAGATGTGTCTGTCAGGATGCAGCAGGAGGGCAGAGATCACTAAGGCTGGCCACCTCCCACTATAAATAAAAGTAATTCCCTTGAAGCTAATGGACTCGGTTTGACATTCATTAGGTGAGGACAGTGAGGGGATGAAAAAGGATGATGATGCAAAGGAGAGCTCTGGAACATAATTCATCTCTAAACCTGCTGGGTAATGTCTGGCTTGGGCAGGGCTATGCAGTCAGGGATACCAACAGCAGGAGAATAACTCTGTGCCTGCCATGGTGGTGAGGTTGAAGGGAATGAAGTGAGTTATTTACTGTAGTTTTATGTCAGCAATGACATAATATTAATCCTGTAATGAGCTAAACTGATAATAACTAGTAAGAACTGTTTATGGCTTATTCAACCTAAATTAAGCCAACAATGAGTAAAATACAACCAGATATGCAATAAATGTTAATTTACAAATTAGAGACACGAAGACAATCATTGGCAAGCATGACTATAAAAGTTTAAATAATGTAGTAGTTGCAGAGCAAGATGTAAATTAAGTTAAATGGACAGTCTCAGTGACAGAGATGGTAACAGGTAATAAAATCATCAAGCAAGTGGACTGCAGTGAACTCAGAGGATGATACAGGGACTAATAAAGCAGTATTGCAGTGCCATATATCAGATGTTTTGTTTGTGATGTAGCCATAATTTCTGCCTCTTTATGAGAAAAAAAAACAAAACAGCAAACATCCATGTTCAGCTTCATGCCATGAAAAATGAAATTTATTGGAATACATTCTGTTATGGTATGTTTCTCTTGGCTGCTGGGAATTGTCCTGTAATTCAGATTATGCTGATATATTAAAAAAGACTCTTCCTGAAGTATTGCTGTTGTCACACAGTATTTGTGTTGCTGATAAACAGGAAAATGTTTGCTCATCATCTTATTATAAGGCCATCCTGAAGCAGTACATGGTTTCTGAAATGGCACTAAGTTACTGTAGCCTGTACTTTAAGGGTAAAATCTGAAAAAATTATGTGTAAAACAGGAGTCTTTTTGCTCTTTTAATGTGTTCACTCTCTTATCCCCTCCTGGCAGAACCAGTCCTCTGTGTGGGAGCTATGATGCTGAAGTCTGGAGTTTCATACTTATCCTGGTTTTCTATCTGGAGGGAGCTGTATCCTTTTGCCATCCAACTGAATCAAGTTTTCACATGGCCCCTGCAAATCTCTTTTCTGTCTTCTTTCTCACATATCCAAATATTTAATTCCTAGATTATACACTCAAGGAGGTTTGGTCAGGGTCTTCTTTAAAGACTCTATTGGGAAAGGAGAAAATGTTCCTTCCATAAATCACAGCATATTAATTTTCCAGAATAAGCTCTTTGTGTGTATAATTTGGTTTAAAAAAAAAAAACAAAACAATCTTCTGCAGACAGAATGAGTGAAGGCTCCTGGTCTGAAAAATGCATTTTGTATTCTGTGTTTTTGGAAGGGATTTTTATTGTGCTTTTTTTCTATTTGGTTGTTTTGTTTTTGTTATTGGAGAAGAATTCAAAGGAATGAAATTAAACCTATGAACTAGTACCAGTAATCACATTAAATACGAAAGAATTGAACTAGCAATTTCCCCCAGCTGTGGGCAGTAAATCCAGGACCATCTACCACAGAAAGTACTGTTGCCTGGTTTCCCTTCCCTCTGCCTTGGGATTTGCTTTGCAGTCGGTAGATTGTTTCAAATCCTTGCTTCCATTCAGTATGAAGGCCTCAGTCCAAGAGCAGCTGAGGGTTTCCTCCTTTGCAATCACTGACCAGGGCCAGGCCTTTCAGTATTAAACATGCTTCAGGGAACAGGCACAAAGAGGTGATCAGGTGCTGGGGAGCCTCCAGTGTTCCTGAACTCAGAAAATAGGTCAGCTGTCCTTCAGCTGCCTTGAAAAAAAAATGGGGTGGGGTGTGTGAGGAATAAATTAGGTTTTCTTTTCTTCCTATCAACATTGTTCCAAACCCAGAGGGGAGAAAATTATCCATCTCCTACAAGCTGCACAAAGACTGATCTTCAGATTATTGGTTGTTCAACCTTTCTTCTGCTGTGAGTTCTGCGCTCCTGGGGCTGTTAAGGTATGTGGGTGCCTGAGCAGTGCTAAGGCAAGTGGGAACACTCCGAGGCAGATCTGCTAAACTCTCAGAGCATGATGTTGTCAGGGCACTGCACTGCTCTACTCCTACCACCTTTCTAAGGAAAATCACAGCTCTGTAGAAAGACCTCCTTTCTCTACCCTGGCTTTAATTTCCTCACTAATCCTGCAAACAGGGTTGTTTTTTTCTTTTTGTTTTTTCTTTTTTTTTTCTTTTCTTTTTTTTTTTCACCCTCTCTACAGAGAAAAAACTATGAAAAAGAGGGCTTGTACTTGCCATGTAGCATAGTAACACGAGCATAATAAACAAGAGTGGCTGTCCCCATAAATAATAAAAGGAATGTTTCTCCTCACATGGCAGCTTTTCAGAGGAAAAAAGGCAGGGAATAGGTAGTCCTGCTCTAATGCGCACATCACAAACTCTAATCCCTACTTCTGTTGTTTTCTTTGGCAAGCTACCAGCCAGTGAAGCAGGAGGTACCTCTCTGCTCTGCACTCCCTTGTAACTTTTATTCTGTTTCTTATCTCTTGTGCCTGTTGGAAACTAGGAGGATTCTTAAAAACACCATTGTATTACTTCCCTCTGTCTGTGTGGCATCTTACATTCTCACAATGACAGAGCCATGCTCTGCTAGTGATGAACTTGAACTCAAAATACGGGCTTGGAGGTGAAAATAGACCATTCTCAGCTTCACATCCTCCTTATTTATGTTGCTGCAGCCAAGGTGATGAGCTTTTGATACAGGTGAATAACTGTATCATTGGAAAATGTTTCTGATGTTGTTTCAGCTGCTTATATAAAAATGTTAAGCTTTCTCACCATTAGCGACGTGATTTACTGGCACATCAAAATTTCCCTTGCCACTCAGCTCAAACTTCGAATATATTGTAGTTGGCTTCAGTCTTCAGAGCCACATGTGAGCTACTGCAGTAGCTGAAAATGCATGGAAATTATCCTTTTATTCTGCCTGAGATTACAACATTAAAACAACAACAACAGGGAAAGGCCTGCGCAGAGAGTATCATAAATAATTTAGCTTAAGTGAATGCTGAAATTAGTCAAGGCACCACATTGCTTGGCTCCAAGCAGTCTATTTGCAGCCAGATATGTGGAGCACCCTCTGGCCAAAGCCTAGCCTTTCAAAAATGGAAAGCAGGAAAAACAATATGATCTTCTTCTAAAGAAGCATGTTGGAATGATCTGCGGCGTTAAATATACCTAGACAGTCCTCCATGCCATAGCTCCAGTGATCTCAGGAGAAAACAAACCATTTATAAAGAGCCCTGAGCTGTGGAAGGAGATAATGAAATGTGCTTGTGTATTATTGGCAAGTGCTGTGAATGGTAAATGCATACAGTATTATCTTGCATAATTATTGGGTCACTGTACTGTAAACTAAGTGGTTACTATACTTAGCCATTCTACTGCGCTCACTGCCTGATTAAGCTCTCAGTCAAGCTGGGCTGTATTTATACTGAGTTCAAAGGACTGAATCAGGGCCTAGTGATTGTTCTTGGGGGCCTTTACCTCTGAATACCTGAGATGAATGTGGTGACAAAATATTGACAGACATTACAAATCATAGCAGTAGGGACGCCCCCACTGTGGGGGTATCTGGGGAGCCCCCAGGGATTGGGAGCTCACTGTGGCAAGGCACCGTGGAACCTTTCTCGGAGAGTCCAGGGCTTGAAGACAAAGTGAGACAGCAGGTGGACAAACCCAGATCGATGATGTGGTGGATTTCAGAGAGAGAGAACTATTATGAACTCTAGAATGGATTATTTTGCAGCTACTGCTTCATCTGAATATCATAAACCCTAGATAATGTCAGCAGAGAAGCAGGAAGCAAGTTTGTGTTTCTCATACATTCCTCTGAATGTGGGTATCAAGTACGGGTACCATTTGAGAAAGAGACTTCTGGCAGCACAGTACAGGACATCAGGCAGCAGGCCATTTGATAGGCAAAAACTGCATTCTGTGGAAGGGGAAAAGCTGAAGGAGTTTTTTATTTTGAGCATTTTTAGAACCCTAGCACATTTAAGAGTTTCAAAGCGACTGTGCAGTTGAATTACTCATGGAGAAAGGGAGAGACCCCCAAGATAACCCAAGGCAATTAGTTAAGCAGCAAAGTGTGTGTGTAGCCTCACGCAAAACCACACAGCTACCAAGAGTTTACCAGGCTATTTGTAGTGACATGGGACTGCTCTAATGTCAAGATGTGCGGCTTTGAAAACAAGCAATGAGAGAAGGAAAAGAATCCAAGATTACAGACCAAGATGAGATGGAAACAAAGGCCAAGAGCTCAGATAGAAGTGAGAAGTTGAAAATGCAGCAGCAAGAAATGGAGTTGTGAACAGAAGACAAATGGAGAGAGAGAATGGAAAATTAAAACAAAATTAATATTTCTATTTGTTAAAGGAAGAATAAACAGCTTGAGTCTTGGGAAATATGCAAGCTGAGAGAATAAACAAAACAGAAGACAAGTGCAAGAAATCATTGAACAACTCTGATGTGGCAAAAGAGATGAGAAATCTGTCCCAAGATGCTAGTGGCGGTATTTTCTCTTAGCTGACAGGTAAAAAATTAGTTAGATTTTATCTACTTGTTGCTCTTAACCAATGCTACCACCTTTTCTAAATGGCTGTGCTGCACTATGGCAGGTCCCTACTAGTCCTTACTCTGAAAAGTTTGCAGTATAAGAGTAAATACAGAGATAAGTGAAAGTGTAGGTTTTGTTTTTCTACTTGATTGCCTGACATATTACTAATGCTTTTCAAGTCCCAGAGAAACACTCTGAACAACTAGAGCATAAGGTTAACTTTAAAGAATCCTGATAACTGGGGCTTCTTTCAGTTCTGGTTTCATGGGAAAAATGTAATGACAAACCCTAAACACTTAGGTTTTCCTGTGCATACAGCCATCCTCCCCAAGTCAGTCACTGGGTGTATTGCGTCAGGTGACTGCTGTAACAGAGAATCTTCTCTGTCAGTCACACATGCTCTGTCAGTGTTGTTCACCATCTAAACAAGTGGACATGAGAAGGGAATGGTACTGCCCTTCTTGTAGAAAAGGGAGATAGTGAATATGCTTTAGGTAGTAGATAAAGCATCTTTAACACCTCTTCATATCTAATGCTTCTCTAATGTCACTTTCATAGAGAAAAGGCAAAAAGACTCTGCTTTTATCCATTCCACATGAAACATTAAATTCCGTGTCGGGTTATTGAACCATGTCTCTTTTAAGCTCTATAAAAATATATTTTCCAAAGATTTAATTCTGTTTGTAAAAAATCATAAAAAGCCTTAGAAAAACTTTAAGACTTTAAGTCTTCATATGACATGAAGAGTAGTAGTGGAAATAGAGGCTTAACCCATTCACCTCCTTTCCTATGCAAGCTGGACCAGGGCTCACTGCAGGAGAAGCATCTAGGCTGGATGCAGGAATGCACACAGGGAAGTGGCCTTCGTTGTGTGGTGATGCAGAGCTTGCTACAGCTCGACTCTTATCGTTGGACTTGGACTGGCTATGAACCTTGCGTACAGATACAGTGTGGTGAATTACTGTGGTAAGTGTTCTATTCCTTTCTTTCTCTTTTTTTTTTTTTTTTCTTTGTAAAGATGATGTAGTCCTCCCAAGCTCAAAAGTATATCCTTTTTATGGCACAAAAATTCAACTTTCATCTAGAGCAAACTAGTCCATTTATGGTAAATGGCAGGTAATTTAATTTCTGGGATGTGTTTACCTGCTTCATAGATGGCTAGTTATGAAGGAGGTAGCTTGGCTTTTGAGACTGAGAAGTGCAGCTTTGTGACACTGTAAGTGAAGCCTGAGCTACACTATCAAAAAGCATTTCCAAACCTACTCTTTCATGACAGCTATTTGTTTTTTTCACTTTTAAAGACGTGAGGTCTGCTCTACTTATTTAATATTAGGAAAAAAAAAATTACCCTATTGCACAGAACTGTTTGCTTTATTAAGTCATTTTTATGCCGTATATACAACCAGAACACTGAACGAGATGCTATTAAGGCTAGGTATGGTTGTTAGAAACTTGCTACAAGTCAGAGAATCTCACAAGATGAACTTCATGTTTCTCATGAACAATCTCCACATCTCTCCTTGTGGAAGGGTCAGGATTCACAGGAGCCCCTTGTGAATGTTAAGGTGAAGCTTAAATGAATGTTTCAACAAATATAAATTATTGGAGAGTATATGAATTTTTAAAGAGTTTTGATCTTCAACAAGCTCATATATGAAAGAAGTTGCCATAAATCAATAATTATTTTTTTTTCTGAATCCTAAAAGAGTTTATTTGATTGGTTTTGGTTTTGTCTGGTTTGGGGTTGGTTGGTTGGTTTGGTTCGGTTTTTTTTGAGGGAATTAAATGACGCTTGCAACCTAAACCCACAGCATGTGCATGCAAGGTAGAAGGAGGTTGCTTTAAGGGAAAGGGTTATACATTCAGTAACCTTTGTATATTTATTTGTTCAGCATGCTAGCTCTTGTGCTATTTGCTGTGAAGGAATGCCTGCACAAAAAAATCTAAAAGGTGGCTCAAATAAAAAAGTTTAGAATGTTTTGAAAGCCTCCCCCTTGAGTTCTGATTGAAGGGATCTGTAGAGTTTTTGGCACTTTATAAATCTGTGTTTACTGAAAAGAAAAAAACCCAGCCAAACAGCCCCACTCGATTGTGAGTTTATGTCTGTGAAAGTCTATGCCAGCCCCAGTTTATAGAATGTCAAGTGCTAATAATTCACAACAGATCCAAGACAAAAAGAAAAATTTAACTACATTTTGGATCAAAACATATACAGTATTAAAGTCTAAAAATACTACACAACTCTATCTTAAGAGAATGAGAAGATCCAAGCTTATTCCACATTGTTCCAACTCTTCTCCTAGAAACCTGAATGTAAACTTTGTGTTTAAATATAAACCCACCTCTGGGGTTGGCCTATTTCCTTTATTTATTTTATTTGCCATACTGCTGAAAATGTCATGTGCACAAAAAGAACGCCCTTCTCCTAATCTAATCTTTAAACTGTTGATGGGGTAGCTCATTGTCCTGGTTTGAGCTAAAGCACTTAGTTTCGTTGTGACTCTAGAAATGGAAAGCAAACTCTTTTTTTTCTAATTCCTCTGGTTTTTTATTACTATTGCTGCATTTATCTTTTTCTCTCTTAAATACTCATTCTGGTCTTTGATTACAGACATATACATTCAATACGGAATACAGATACATTTCACTGTTCAGAATTAACTTGGGCACAAAGCTGTTCCACTAATAAGAAAATCTTTCTTTATGAAGTCTTTGCTAATACAAACAGAATAAGTTGTCACTACTATTACTTGTTTTAATCCTATCTGACGGTTGTTCATATGCTTCCTGAGAACGGGGGCAGAAGAACTTTGGCACTTAGTGACGTGCTCTAGCTAGGTGGTGTGGTGTCAGGTCTTAGGCTGGACTTGATGATCGCAAAGGTCTCTTCCAGCCTCTATAATAATTCTGTGTAATAGAATATTGCGTGGTTACCTATGGTATCACCGACCTCGTAACCTAAATTGGAGCTCTTAAGATGAAATCCATCACTCAGACATGTGAGCTTATGTCATTTACTGCATGATGTCTTCTCAGTTTTCCTGAACTTCTGTCTTCTGAATTTTCTCTGACATCTTCACACCCCACCTTGCACATGCATCTCTCACCACTTGCACGTTGGAAGAGGTAGAGATGTCTTCTTATAATGGTGGTTTGTTTGCACTGTGGTGTAAAAACACCTTTTGTGAGGCACTGGATGAATCAAAAAGTTCAATTCTTTGCTTCCATCCTCACCCCAATATAAAAAAGTAATGCTTGATGACTCAAGTTAAGAGTGAAAATGCAACGAACAGATACTTTATTGTATTGTATAAGCACAGAGGCTGAATAAAGCCTTTAGTTTCTCTCACTAATTGAGGAAGATTTCTCTTGCAAAGGGGAAGGTTTTCCATCAAATGTCAGCATCAGAATACATCTACTGTGGTGGATTTTAGGGGCAGAAGAGACCTCTGAGATCAAGAGGTTTATTTGCATTACAGATGATGACAATTACATTCACTGACACCCAGGAGCTAATAAGCACTCAACAATAAGCAGAGGCACCATGTCTGAGACATCCGGCCTCACTGAGGAATCTCAATGTGTTCTGCTCATGTTGATGACACTATGGCAAGGGTTAGACCAGAGTCGCAAGGCCTTGCGAGGTTTCTGTACTTGGTGGTGGTTATTAATTTAGCTGTGAGTCAGAACTGACTTTGGAAGGGCTGAGTTTAGGGTATCCACTGGGGACTGGACTGCTGCACCACCTGTGGCTAAAGTCACCCCTGAGCACACAGCAGTAAATGACCTGCAAGGCAGGAGAAACCATAGTGATGCTACTTCTCCAGTTCCCAGGCTAGGTATAAACTTCTGCTCCTTGGAAGAGTGCCACATAAAACCCCCAAGAATCTAAACCAGTAGCGAAGTGGAATTTAATGAGCCATCCACAAAACACATCTGCCTTTTTAGAACCTGAGAAGGCCTAGGCTTTCCTAGTTTCCTAGCTTTCCCTGAAGTTCTCCTGCCACTTGCTAAGGATGGCTGCCCCTTGCTGCTTCTACCAAACCTCAGCCTGAATTCACCAAGTAGGTATCCCCGGTCATCTGAGGGCCTTATTTCATAAAGATACACTGAACTCAGCACACCATTGCTGCAGTCAACTTTCCTTGTGGATCTTCTGGTCTGTGTCCAGGAATGAGTCTAGTACAGAGGCCAGATAAAAGAGCTCTGCCAGGAATGAAAGAATGTGAAAAGTCTTCTTCATCAACACATCAGCCCTGAAAATTTTTCTCAGGTATGTTAGACCATCTCTGACCTGCCAGCCCTGCATTTAAATCATAGAATCATAGAACGGTTTGGGATGGAAGGGACCTTTAAAGGTCATCTAGTCCAATCCTCTCTGCAATGGGCACAGACATTTTCAACTAAATCAGGCTGTTCTGAGCCCCATCCAACCTGACCTTGAACAATTCCAAGGGATGGGGCATCTCTGGACAACCAGTTCCGGTGTTTCATCATCCTCATTGTAAAAAATTGTTTATTTACATCTAGTCTAAATCTACCCTTCTTTATTATAAAACCATTATCCCTTGTCCTGTTGCAACAGGTCCTGATAAAAAGACTGTCCTCATCTTTCTTATAGGCTGCATTTTAGTACTGAAACACTGCAATAAGGTCTCCCTAGGTCCTTCTCTTCTCCAGGCTGAACAATCCCAACTCTCTCAGCCTTTCTTCATAGGAGAGGTGCTCCAGCCCTCTGACCAGTTTTGTGTCCCTCCTCCGGACCCACTCAATCAGGTCTGTGTCTTTCCTGTGTTGAGGACTCCAGAGCTAGAAGCAGTACTCCAGATGGGGATTCACCAGAGCAGAGTAGAGTAGCAGAATCACCTCCCTTGACCTGCTGGCCACACTTCTTTTGATGCAGCCCAAGATACAGTTGGCCTTCTGGGCTGCAAGCACACACTGGCTTCTCATGTCCAGCTTCTCATCTACCAGCACCCCCAAGTCCTTTTCTGCAGGGCTGCTCTCAATTCTTCACCCCTCAGCCTGTATTGATACTGGGGATTTCCCCAACCCAGATGCAAGACCTTTCACTTGTCATTATTGAACCTCTTGAGGGTCACACAGGCCCACTTCTCCTGCTTGTCCAGGTCCCTCTGGATGGTATCCCATCTCTCAGGCATGTCAACTGCACCACTCAGCTTGGCATCATCTGCAAGCTTCCTGAGGATGCACTCAATCCTCTGGTCTCTGTCATTGATGAAGATATTAAACAGTACTGGTCCCAATACAGACCCCTGATGGACACCACTTGTCACACATATCCATCTTTTGTTCTCTGATCCACTACTCTAATGTGACCAGACAACTGGGAAAAGAAGGGGACCATAAAGTCTATAGTGTCTGAGGGAATGTAGGGAAGGGAATACCCAGCTGGTTCATTAAACTGTCTTCCCAGAGAATTATGGAGAGGGAGCAAGTACTGCCAGTAACTGCCTTCTAGCAAGGTGAATGGAGCTCTTTCTCTCTTCATTTGTCTTCAGATACAAATTATTTTGGAGCAGATGGAGCCATTTCAGGTGTTTCATGTTGTGAGGAAACACCCAAAAAGCTGATTCTGAGCACAGCAGCAGGAACGGGGCATAAAGGTAGCAACAAAACTTGCCAGATTTAGAGGGAGCCTCCCTGATAACCTGAGCTTTACCAAGTTGCTTAAACAGGAAGCCCACGATCTGCTTTGTTTTGCTCTAGTGGAATACGGAGGCTTATTTTGTATTTGTTGGCCTTTTTAATATTTATGTTGTGTGGCTCAGGCAAAGAAAAAGCTCAAATGAAGAGCAGGATTGAAACTTTAAAGCACACTAAATGTTTTGTTTATTCCTGCACTTTATCACTGAAAACTCAATCATCTTTGCTGGCGTTTTGGAGAATCCACAGTTGCTTTACTCTCAGCACTGCCTGATAAGAGGAGATTTGTGAAAATGTCCCTGTGCAGAAGAGAAGGGGGTGAACAGAAACAATGTTTTCACAGTATCTCAGAATGATCTCAGTGGTAAGTTTAGAGCAAAACAGCTTTTTAAAAGCTCCTGCTGCCTTTGGAACAAATTGGGAGGGGGGGGAAGCTATTCATTTACATTGTAAAGTATTCATTTTTTAAACAGAGAGAAAGAAAGAGGATCTAAGGGTGGGGGAATCATGTTTTTCATAGCAACACTTTGCTTTCTACCAGTCATTCTAGAATTTCCATAGACAGAAAAACAAATAACAAGGCTGCAAACCATTGAGATGAGAAAAGAAGGAAATGAAGAGAAATGGATTTTTACAAATAATACAGTAATGACAAAATACCAAGGCTCATTGACAGCATTGTCAAAGCTTAAAATTATAGTTAATGACACAGTAGTGGCTCTCTGACATTCTACAGCACATAGATTTCTCACTGTATTTGTGGTTTCCTTCTTCTCTAGAGAGCAACAAACAGACTGATCCTGCTGCTAGGTGGTAACAGCCAGCATAAAACAATTACTGTCTCAGGCTATAGCATAAATTGGATCAAGCGATTCTCTGTACACTTTGTTATCAGCCTGCCAGCAGCAAATATAGCACTGTAGTATCAGGAGTCATTAGTTCAAGCCAGGACTTGGGTGGCTGAGCAGGTGGAAGTCTTACGTGTCAGATGGAGGAAGCTTAATGCAATATTGAGTAGCAGTTACATAAACTCTGCTAGGGTGTTACCACTCCTTTAGACAGGCAAGCTGCAGAGGTTAGGTTAGTTTGAATTGGTTAGAAAAGTCAGGTAGTCCACAGCCATAAAGCTTCTCTTCAACTTCTGTTGGATTCAGGTTTTATCAGCTTACTATTGATAAAGAAGTAACTTTTTAAGCACTGAAGTGCTTACATTTGGTTTAACATTGAATTTAGGTGCCTAACTGTAGCCATGCAGCCTGAAAAAAAACCCAGCCTGCTCCCTTACCTTCATCTCCATCCAAAGGCATGATAATTCACACTACAGCGGTGGGTTTCTCACTCCCACGCTGTCTGTCAGTAGGCACTGAACTGTGAATGAGACACAGGATTTCCTGTTCACTCAGGGTTATTTTGTTGTTAATATCATCTTGGTGCACCCACCTCAGAGAGCTGGTACGAACAGCCAGTGCTGTGCACTGCACCACATCTGACCAGCAGCCTGGGAACTGCACCTCAGGAGTCACCTCTCCCCAAAAACCTGACACTGTTCTTTCTTTCTTCTTCCACTTTTGGCCCCAAGAGGTGTTTTTTTTTTATTTGAACTATGCAGAAACTCAGGCTAACGGATGGGATGCAGAGGCCCTATATGAGAACTGCCTGTAGTAGGGTGGGTGAGCAGAGCATGCATGTAGGAACAATTTGGAACCTTGAGGACTTGGACAACTCAACCAGAGGGTCAAGGAGAATTCCACATCCTTGTTGCCTCCTTTCCAGTGAGTGCTGTAGGCTACCAAACAAAAGGTAGCTGGTGAGAATATTGTCTGCTTTAAAAAACTGTCAATGACCAACCATTTGAGGAAATTCAGAGCATAGAAACAAGTATAGGGAGTGAAAGTAGAGGTGAAAAATGGTATTGTCACTAAGTTACTGAAGAGTGCAGTTTAAGGGAAAGAATGTTTAACACCAAGAAATGGAAGTGAGAACACATGATATGGCAACAAAGTTGAGACTTTAATGTGCTCATGTGAAGGATGGGACAAAGATAATACATTAAAATGACCAGTATATTGGAGTAACTAGCATGTGAAATGGAATCCAGAAGTAAAGATTTTTAATAAATAGGTGAGACTCAGTCAGATAGTAAGGAAAGGACATAAATAGCAAATACCGTGCCTGTAATTAGGATGAAGCAAGGCTAAAACATAAGCAGTTGGATGGATTGATGATACCTCAGCCCTATGCAAGGCTTGTAAATATTGAACAAAATATAATTGAAGATATTGAGAAAAATTAAAAATGAAAAAAAATAAAAATAAGAAAAAACACAACGTATATTTAGGAGTAGATTATGCCATACTGATAAGGTACATATCTTTCCCAACAGATATTCTCACTGACAAGGAAAACATTGAATCCAATACATTTGGATATTGAAGAAACACATCAGGGAAAATAAGAGCTAATGTAGCAAAAATGAAAATTAGTAGGTGAAAATGAAAGGTGGCTAAGGGACCCGCTAAAGAAGAGAAAAAAAAAAAATTAACCCAAAGAAGATGATTAAGGGAGTGTAACATCTCTCCTATGAGGAAATGCTGAGAGCCCTGGGGTTGTTTTGCCTGGAAAAGAGCAGACTGAGAGGTGATCTTATGAATGTTTACAAATATCTGAAGGGTGGGTGTCAAGCAGAAGGGGCCAGTGGTGCCCTGTGATAGGACAAGAGGTAATGGTAGCAAGGTGAAACACAGGAAGCTCCACCTCAACAAAAAAAAAAGGAAAGGGAAAAAAAAAGGAGGAAAAACTTATTCACTGTGAGAGTGACAGAGCACTGAACAGGTTGTCCAGAGAGGTTGTGGAGTCTCTTTCTTTAGAAACTTTCAAGACCCTCCTGGATCTGTTCCTGTGTGGCCTGCCCTAGGTGATCCTGCTCTGGCAGGGGGGTTGGACTCTATGATCTCCAGAGGTCCCTTCCAACCCCTACCATTCTATGATTCTAAAACCCAAGAGAGGATAGGATCGCTGTCACCGGGGAACAGTAAGGAAATATTTAAGGTAAAAATCAGTGCTGGCACATGAGTGAATTAGTATAAACTGCCCTAACTAAATTTATATTGAAAACTTAAGAAGTTTTGAAACGTTAGAGGAGAGAGGTCTGGAACAGCTGCCCAGTCAGTATAATGGAGAGTGGTTTAAGACAGAATTTTGCAAACAAATTTAAGCTTGATAAACTACAGGCTAAAGGTCTGACTCTGATAACAGGGATGCAGGCTTGATGATCAAGGAGAACCTTTCCAATTCTTTGTCCATAAATTGGAATACATGAGCTGGAATATTCATGGACCAGTATTCTTCCTGATAATGCATCAGATGGTCATTTATAATATGAAATACCATTAAAGAATAAAGTGATTTGGTCCTTTATCACCTGTTGGTCTAAGGGAAGAAGTAAAGAAGAAAGGTACAGCCTTTTGTGAACTGTAAGACTTTATAAAAATGCGGATCTTTTTTCTGTTTATGTTGAACATTTTTTTGTATGTATCTAGCATAGTAGTGATTTACATTAAGAAAGGAGTTAATCACAACAGTAAAAAATTTTGATAAGCTAACAGAAATATTTGCATCTTAATTACATTTTTTTTATTGTATAACCAGAATTTCATATAATAGATATAGGCCTGGGGAGGGACCTAAAAAAGTAATTTAGTCCACCCTCTGTGGGATGAACTACCCCCTACAACATTCCTGACAGATGTTTATACATTAACCTGTTTGTAGAAATCACCAAAGATGGAACTGTGTGAACTCCCCCAGCTATTGCAACGCTTTTGTTGCACTTACTGTTTAGAAAGGCTCACTTAAGGTCTAGCCACAAACTTTGCAGCAAAAGAAACTTTTTTTTTTTTTAAGCAACTGTTCCATATTTGAAGATTGTTATTTTATCTGCCTTCAGCCTTTTATTCTCTTGATCAAACAGCACCAGTTCTTTCAAAGTTTTCCTCATAAATTGCATTTTTCTGACTTCTAATCCTTCCTTGTTGCTCTTCTCTGGTTTCAATAAAACTGATCTAAAGCCACAGTGAACCCTGAAAGCCACTGCTGAGTAGGGCAAGATTACTTTCTGTATCTTGCTGACTTTACTCTTGTTTATAAAGCCTAATATGACATTGTTTACTCAGAAGGTTTTCCTGTTTTAAGAAAGAATCATTTCATAAAGGTGAGAACATGTCAGGCAGGCACTTTCAAAAAAAAGAACTGAAACAAACTAATGTGAATGATGACCAAGAGCTGGCTCTTAGTAGAAATGTTTTCAATAAGCTGTGAATAAGAAAAAAAAGAACTAAAAAAACCCTTCACAATTAAAAGGCATAGGTTTTGACCTTTAAAAGGAAACACAGAAGCACAAATAACAAGGACAGTTGCTTGTTTATGAGTTTAAATCTAATAATTGTAAGACTCTGCCAAGGGAGAGTACACTGATACAAATAGACCAGTAAAGATCAGTAGAAATTTCATTTTGTTTTAAGCATGTTGGACATACAAGGAATTCTAATAATAGTTAGAATTTTGTCTAATACAAGGTGGCAACTTTATGTTGAGAGTATTATGGAAGAGAAAAAAATGTTTGTATAATGGAACCATCCTGTATTTCAAGCTCTTGCTGTTGTCAGGGTGAGGGAGTTCTGTGTTTTCAGGTTGTTTTGTGTTGTACGTGTACAAAATGCCAAAGGTTCCATATGCCCATTGTGCCTCATTCAAGCTAAGTTTCCTTCATGTGTGCCAAGGAACCTGTTCTGCATTAGAAGAAGGATCCATCCTTTACCCAGGTAAGTCTGCTGCTCTTTGTGTTTTTGGAGAGGTTTTTCTAAATGTAGGTTTTTTTGGAACAAATCTGTTTGCTGCTGTGCTGTCCTACACACTTGCCTTTTAATTAAGATGCTTGTAATGTCTCCAGAGTTAGGTGGATGGCACATATATATTTTTTTTTTCTTAAAAAAAATAAAATAAATAAAATTACAGGTGAGCATCTTCCTACAGAATTAAAATGACAGGAGTTACAGTGCTCAACAAATGTCGTTATTAACAGTATTTTGGGTGCTACTCCTGACAGGAACCTCTTGCTCCCTTCTTATTCTTTGTTTTTCCCATAAAAATGGAATGATAGCATTACCTCTCCCCTCCACCCCACTTTACTTTGCCAGGGTAGCAATATAAACAGTGCTTGCTTTAGAGCACATGCAGACAACTGCTCTGCATTATGCAATATGATTAAAAGACACACTGTACTGCTTTCAGTATCTGTTGATTACACACTCTTAAGAGGGGTGTATTTAAGGCACATATTGCCACCATGGTCCACGTACTGTGTGTTGAGCAGTAGCATGAAAGAATTCTGCTCATAAAATTATCTTGAGTAATAAACAATCTATTTCAAGATGGGCTGCAGAGACAGATGGGGTTGTAGCTGTGAGCCACAAACCACTGTCTGGTACTTCCTGCAGCCTTGTGTTCCTCCCTCCACTTCTGCATAGGTTGCTATAAGCCAGATGGGAGAGTTTCTGCTTGCACAGAGTGATTTGACATAGCACACATTGCTGTTGGTATGACACTGAACAATTTTGCAGAATACTACTTAGGAGTTACGCCACGAATGCAGGACCTCTCTACAGTCTACACCATCAGCTCTACAAGGCCAATGACCAAAAGCCTTCAGATTTACATGTGAAATGCTCTCCTAGCTAGTCCTAAACCAGAAATTAATGCTCACAGCTTCACATTTTAAACTTTGTGGAGTTTAAAATGCTTATTATTTGTACCAAAACCACAGTATTTAAATAACAAACAAACAAACAAGAGTAATTAAATACATAAATACAACTAAATACATAACTGATTTGTTAAACAAGTTTTTATTAAATACTGATCTTTTCCTTAAGTACAAAGATTAAAAGCCGTATTAACTTAATGCTTAGCCAGGTAATCAGTAACAGAAAGTACCTCTGCTAGCTACATTACAGCAACACGGGAGCTGTGCTCAGAGATAAGTTTTAAGTGTACTTTTAAACACCCTGATTATCCATTCTGCATATTTAAAGGGAGGGCACTAGATTATCTCAAGAAGATGTAAACTAATAAGGATACTGCAACTCTCCTATATTTCAACAGCTGTTTTCAGCCTAATTTCAGTGCCTAGAAGTGGCACCACCACAATATTTCTAGAAGTACTTCCCTAAGTAATATACACATTTATACTATATACACATTTTTTTCTTAAAAGTTCTAGCAAATTATTGCTGTTTCAAAATTATTCAATTTTTATTATTTATTATAAGATGGTTAGAGCAATTTCTAGGAATTGCTACAAATCAATATGAATAAAAGGCAATGTTTGCCCCAAGATATCCATGAAAGAGTCCTTAATTTTAGTAATACCACTGCAATATGAAACACCTTATGGGAAACGTAGGTGTACCATCTGCAAGCCAACTCCTTTATTGCAATGCATTGTGTTTTAATGTTCCACACTATTATTTTATTGCATCATCTATGATGGAGTGTACTTTCATTTCAGCAGAAAGTTACACAATGTACTGCAATTTTTTTCTCCTCCCTTTCACAACATTTCTATTTGATTCCATTCTGAAATGATAACTGGTACAGGTTTTTTCATCACTGTGTTGCTTCAGGGTGACTACATAGGTAGAATTTTCCTGTACAACTCATCATACCTCTAAAAGAAAGCGCTTGCAGTATACTGCCCAGTTACATGACCATGCAGTCTGTGTCACGTCTTTCTTGAAGCTGCATTATCTAAGCTGCAAACTACAAATTTACTTATGCTACAGGTATGAGAAATATAGGCTGTAGATTAAAATAGATGGAATCGTGACTCAAATGAACGGCTTATACATTCTTAAACTAAAAGTTAGATATATTAAATTAATGTTCTTTTACAGATGAACAACCAAAGGGAAACCTGTTATTTAGGGCATATGGCACAGGACACTTCAAAAATCACCTCTGGCCTTCTTTTGTGCAGCATGCTCTGTTACTTATTCTTTATAAAGCTACCTTATGAGTCTCAGCTGCAGCAGCTTAAAACCATGTCTTAATTGGTTTCCATATCTGTTTTTCTTACATCGAGACCTTCCTTTTTTTTTTTTTCCAGGATTAGGATAACTGTAAAATAATAACCGAAGTATTTCATTGCTGATTGTTATATTTTATTTTGTTTGTTTTGTTTTGTTTTTTCTCTTCTATATAAGCTGATGGGTAGAAGCTAGTTTAGATTTAAAAGTACTGATTTGTAACCCCAAAGTTCCTAAGAGCAGTAATCACACTTGAAGCATCCTTACTACTTGCAGAATTATTGCCTTGGGAATGCACAGGTGCTTTTGTCATTTAATAAAAGCATCGCCTTTGTAGACTTTCATATTTGGAACAAAAATTTTGCATAGTACCATAGCAAGATTGCTGCATACATACATTACTCCTAAAAATAAAATTGAAACTCTCTAAATTAAAACCAAAGCCTGTCTGTGCCGCTGGGCATCAGGTATTTACAAAGAAGATGCAAGTGACTTATAAAAAGCCAGTTACTAACAGTGGTTAAAATCTTCTGGTTTTCTAAGGGCAATGGTCTCACTGAAACAAATACTCAGTGTCAATTACTTTAATCAGTAGCAGTTCAATAAGTGTACAAATTTCAGATGACTACCAGGTATAGGATCTGGTAGATAGGAAATTGAACCAGATGAGTCCTCTACTGTTCATTGAACACAGTTCCATCAAGCTGCAATAAAAGGTTTTTGTCCTATTTTGAAACTGTTTTTCACTCCCCAATACTGTTGGAAGATTATTTCAGATCTTTATGTCTGTAATTAGAAGCCTGGTTTTAATTTTCACTTTAACTGCAGCCTGTTACTCACTACCAGAACTGATTCTGATAAAGATTAACTGAAATGGGTAGGAGTTTTGCTTGGAGAAAGGCTGATGAGTAAACTTGAAAATATGTAGTGCATTAGGAAAAAGCTCCCAAACTAGATACCTCAACCTGGTGGGAGTTTTTATGGTTCCATTACTACAGATATTTAAAAATACAGCACTGAGTTAACTGTTGGTGAATCTGAACTCTCATTCTGGTCATCTCATATCTGGTATATGGGGCTGATTTCTTGCCTTCCCTGGCCAGCTGGACTTAGCCCCAGCCTTGCTTCTATTGCCAATAAATCAAACTTTCCTTTTTCCCACACTGATGGTCAATGCACAGGTGAGGGCTAACAATTTCTTGCTGCACCGTCTCAGCACAAAACCTGCACATATTCAGCACAATACAATTTCAATTTGTGCTCAGCTCTCCTGCCCGTCAGTAGATGACAGGCATACGCAATGGAAGTGATACATGACTGGTACATGCTCTGTTCCATGGTGCTTATTTTCAGCTGAATGGGTAGTACAGCGGTTTATTAAAAAATTTACCCTGATTAATGATATCTATATACACCACTTCTCTCACTGTAGAAATCAGGAGACCTTGAAAATGTTGGTAAAGGTTGAATTTTGAAGAAAAGGCAACCGCTGACACTCTGACATAACAGGTAGGAAGAAGAATGGAATTTTTTCTTTTTGACAGCCTCTGCTAATTAGAGGCCCGTAACTGTTCCTAATGATTACAAGAGAAAACATTCTCTTGGAGCCATTTTATTTCCCATCTGTGATCTCATAAGTTTTATGCAGTCAATAAATTTACTGTTAAATGTTTGTTTGCACTGTAAGTCACTGGGCCCTTGACCAGGTGTTCACTGAGCAATGGACTATGCAAGTAGCATATGGAAAGAGGTTTGAGGATTCACAGCTTTGAACCCAGTGAAATCAGGAATTTGCTGACAGTTGAGTCATGAAACCTGTTTTTCTGTGTCTCATGGCTGGGGTTTCCAGTGGATTCTCTCATACATCATAAGGATGAGGGAAGACCCATCTTTAGTCTTCCCTTTTGCAGGCACACTACTGTCTTTCTTTGCACCCCAGGCACTTATTTTCTGAAAAACTTGACAATTACAAATATGTCTGTCTGGAACTGTCCAATGGGCTCAGAGGCTGTTGCTGGGGAGGAGGGAGGAGCACAAACACCTGCAGGCTGTGCACTCAGCAGCCATGTCCCATTTGGAAAACTGGCTATAAGGAAAGTGCCTCTAAAGTTGGAAGAAAAAGCTAATCTGAAAACAAATTATGTCTTGTCTTTTGAATGAGGGATTTTCCTTTTGAAAACACAGAAAATACAATGCACATGCATTGCCTGGTGATTCAGGTGTGAAGTAATGCTAAGGAATAAATGGCACCGTTATTGTGGAAGAGTTTAACACATTTGCTGTGTAAGGATGTTAGTGAGAAGGTTGCCTGTTGGTACAGCTCCACTGCTGCTGGGAAGAGCCAAAACGCTAATGCAGAGTAAGCTGCTGTGACCATTGGCATCTTGATATACAAGGCAGAGCTGTTCTGAACAGGGCCAGATAGCACTGTACTTAAAACACCAAAGGAGCGGTATCTACGGTAGAATTGATGCTTTGCTGCACTGTTGTTAGCAACAGAAAGTTTCTGAAAATTAACATAGACGCAGTCCAGCAGAATTGTATCCATTCTGGTTTTGTAAATTATCTAAGTTATTTTTAAGGGCTAAACGGACAATACCAAATATTTAGAGAGGTTCTTAGCATTAAAAACAAATATACATCAGTGCAAAATGCATACAAGAGAATTAATTAGCTGACATTTATTGTATTTATGCAATTATATATGATTACATCCACTTGAATGAGCAAATTCAGGTGCATGTGTGTAATGAAACTCAGTGTTTAAAAAGCTTGGCCTCCTCTCTGTCCAGGGAATCCAATGGTATCTCTGCTACAGCCAGACAGTTACTGAACAGTGGCAAAACTGCTCTTGAAGCTTGTGCTTACAAAACCTTTTTTTTCGTTATGTATCGATTAATTGCTTTTGGGGACGCAAGGATACCAAAAGTGTTTTTCATCAAATTAAGAAAAATGAAAGTGCTTCTGTAGTAGACTAATTAGACAGCTATCTAAAATAAATGTTTTGTTTAACACCTGATTTCTTCTTTAAATATATAAATACCATCTAGTGTTTTAAAGCTTCTGTAGCTGTGAATAGCTCTGCTGTCCCTCGCCGCAAACTACGGTTTTATTACTTCTTCTCAAGAAATTTATTTTGCTGACGTGGGCCATAATCCAGTAAAGTGTTAAAACATATGCTTAATTTTAAGCATGTGAGTAAAGCCAACAGAACTTTCCTATGCCTATATTTAAGCACAGATTTGTGTTTGTGTTATCTGGGGTTACAGTTTCTGGGTTATGTTCTTAGGGATTGTGTGTGTTTTGCAGAATGGGCACCTTCCCGATGGAAGAACAGACTTTCATGGAGTTTTAAGGTATTTTGTTGTTTATCAGAAGATGCCAAGAAGAAAAGAAGTACCAACAAGTAACCCCTAACATTTTTGGACATTAATGCATTCCTTGAAATATGTACATTATGCAGCTCCTAGCAAATTTCCCACAATTTCCTCCCCTACCTCTATGTGATATTGTAATAGCTGAAAACGGCTCAGGTAGTAGTAGCTGATTGCTTTCATGAATCACCACCTTGTTTTCTGTATTGGTTTTCCTAGTCATATTGAGCATTTTAGCTTGACATTTCTTAATTCTAGTGAACTGACGAGTTAGAAGTTCAGTATTTTTTAGTGCTTTGATCTGTGATACTGACACATTTTTAACTGTGGGTGTATACAAGTGATCTTTTCCCACAGAAAATGTAAAACCTTGAGAGATTGTGATCGAAACATAACTCAACCTGGAACTTGAAAGTCACACAGGTAGAACAGGGACTTGGTAATTTTGACAGCATAGCTAAATGGTAGTTGGTTACATAGTGAAATGTAGTCCTGCAATTTTCATTCCTAATGGCAATCTAACACAGACCTAGAACAGAGTGGACCTGGAATCTGAGCTGCCTTCTCCTTACAAGGTCTTGCATGACATCCAGGAGGAAAACAAACCGGTACAGTGTCTATACAAGTTTACATAAACCTATTCTGTTTTGTTACACCAGCGAGTTTTCTACAGAAATGGAGAATCCAGTACCACTCATCATCAAAATACACTGTTTGTAATACACACCAGTATTATAAAGCTCTGAGTTACTCTTTTTTTTCAATATGAGATGGCTTAAAGGCTTTGTGTGTTTCATTTGTACCATGCAAGCTGTCAAGCACTACAGCTGAAGAGGAGAAAGAATGCAGAGAATCTGTACTGAGCTTTAGTTTTACTTAACAGCAGGCACAGGATTTGTTCAGAGTTTTATTATTGGGTGAGGAGTTAAGGTAATTACAGCAGTGGGGCAGAAGGCCAGAAGATTATGGAGAAATCTAATACCATGAAACATTTAGGTATAGAGAGTACTTTGGGTTCTTTTTTAAAATATACTAGCCACCTACCAATAACCTCCTGCACATTTGAGGGAATTTAAACACAATATAATTACTGCACCTTGTGTGTTAATATATATAATAAGATTAAGTATACCACAGTTTGCACTCTCAGTCTCACATTTACGAAGTGTGTAAAGGGATTTGGCTGAAGTCAATGAGACAGGTTAAAATCAGTAGCGGGAAAATGAAAGAGCTGTAAGACATTCTGCAATGTTTTTACTATGAAAATATTCATGCCTGATTTGAATCTGGAACAGGAAAGTCATTTGCTTGGACTTCAAGGTAGGTTTCCTGTCTCAAATTAGCAAGTTATACCTGTCCAGAAAAACACTAAGGCACATTTTTTGCCTCAGGTTTCAATACAATGTAAAATTTAAGCACATGGTCAAAAGTTACCCTAAATAACAGTGGACTTTAGCAAGAGACTAGGCGTTTTGCTGAATCAAGACCCCAAAGACATTCAGTGACTATATACCAATATTATATAAATCTTAACAAAAGCAGACATTTATTTTTATGATTACTTCCTACTGAATTTCCAACAACGCATAGGAAAGAGTGAATTTTTGAAGAACCATAACCAGTATTTCCTCTGAAGTATCTTGGAGCTTCGGATAGTCTTGGCTCTCAATATTGTTTGTCACTGAGTTATCAAGAAATAATTTCAAACAAGAGGCATATGACAACAAATAATACTAGATTTGTCTCCCTGGTAGGTATTGATTCAACCATACATCATGTGAACATATATGAGCTTTTTTATTCATACATACCTAATTCTCTTTTTCGGAGCACTGAAAAAAAATCTGTAAATTGTTGATGTTATCAGTGATGCACTTTTTCTGAATTAGTCAAAAGATTGATTTAATATGTCAGTTGTTCCCGCTTTTAAAACAATTAATTTTAAAACTTCTGAATTGCTTTGGCTAGGCTAAGGTATTTTCCTTCAAGTATGAACACTCATGATAAACACAAATGAATGGGGTATTAAGATACTGAAGGAAAAAAAAAATAAAATCAAACAAAACAGTCTTACCAAGTGTCCAAAAACCTATTATTTCTGTTAGAATAGCCTACAGTAATGCTCCACTGCAACACAGCTCACTATGCTTTTAAAATTGAAATTAGGCTGTCTCTCTCAATGGATTTCCCTTATCCAAAGACCTTATCCGAATCTTGCAAGGCTGCTAGAACTCAAGAACCGCTAAGGCACCTTTTAATCATATCCTTATCTCAAATGTCATGTTTGCTCTCTACTCCTAAATAGATGAGCTGTTAGGAAGTAAAAAACCCGGTGCTATCTTGAAGAAAGGAAGGGAACAACCTGAAAACAGGGATAGCAGAGCTGGTTGTGTGCTGCGGAATGAAAAAAAAACCATAACAGGACACACTACAGCTTTTTGTAACTACATATATGTGCATTCTAAACAACCAGAGTTCACTGTAGTCTTGTAATAATTTGACCTGAAACCCATTTTTTTACCAAAACATTTTCTTCTCTTGAATGAATGAATATACTTAATTGTTATTTTAGGATTGCTCATTAATTCTGAGCTCCTACAGTTGATGTTTCTGATTAAAGAAGAGTGTTTTGGTTTGTTTTCTTTTTCAAACCAGGCTTAGAATTATGCTGACATTTAAAACAAGGAAAAGATAGTAAACTAGAATATTGACATTACAGTTTCCAACACATTTCTCCAAATAATACAATCAATAATCAATAGCTGGACTACTCCTGGACTGGAAACAAAAAGGGTTTTTTAAAATGTTTTTATATAGTATAAGCACTCACAGTGGGGTGGGGGAGACAAGTGCTGAGAACCTTCATTTGAGCAAAGCTATTGTGTACTAATCACAGCTTTGGCTTCATGCTGAAGTTCTGCAGTTGCATTTTCTTCCAAATCCAGCATTATCTACTTCTCTACATGAGGGTGGTGAAATTCTTGTTCTGTAGCACACAGCAGCTAACTGCTAGATAGAAAAGTACAAAGCTCAAATCTTGTGAAATAAGATAAAATACTGTATTTCCTTGTGTCCCAATTTAGGGTTAGGGCAGCCCCTTAGACCTATAACAGATGCTCTCTGTTAACCCCCTCACTCCCCAAAGGGGAAGAGAAAGGGAATAAGGGAGATTAGAAAATGAAACTAGAACAGCTCAGCTTTGATGGGAATGAAAATAATAATAATAATAAAATGGAATATATACAACTATATAAACCAGTATTGACCCCCCCCCATTCTCCGCTGATGGTCATTATGTCACTGTCACCATTGATGCTGTGGAGCAGGCACCGGGAGAGTCCCAGACTGGGCTCTGCAGCAGACCGGAGCTGTGTTCAGGAGCTGGATTATGGTACTGGATTCAGGAACACACAGATCAGGACTGAAGGCAGAATGGACAGAGGAGTCCTCCTCAGATGCACCGAGGAAGAATCCCGAAGAGGATCCGAGCCAAGCTGAGCAAAGCTGGCAAAGTGGGCCAAGAGGGCAAAGAGAGCTGAGACCCTCATGATCCCTCAGCTTTATACTGATATGACATATATAGGATGTAATAATCTGATGGTCAGTTTGGGGTCACCTGCCCTGTCCTCTACTCCCTGCAGGTGTGGCCTTTCACTTTCCTGCACCCCCCAATGTGGTACAGAAGATCCAGCAGTGGCCTTGGTCTGCACACCAACCCTTGGTAGTAACTCTAACCATGGGCTGTTATCACTGCCAGCAGCAGACACTGCCTGGGAAAACAGGCTGCTGACTTAGACTCATAGAATAATAGAATCATAGAAATGTCTGGGTTGGGTCATCCAGTCCAACACCCCTGCTGAGAGCAGGGACATCCTCAACTAGAGCAGGGTGCTCAGAGCTCTGTCAGACCCACCTTGAATGTCTCCAGGAATGGGGCCTCAACCCCTCCCTGGGCAACCTGTTCCAGTGCTCCACCACCCTCATGGTAGAGAACTTCTTCCTTTTACATCCAAACTTCAGACAGTGCAGTGAGTTAGAAGGACTGAGGTGAGAAGTAAAATCACTGAACAGAATTAGTTCTGTTCTCACTCAAACCAGGACATACACACAAAAAGAGAAAAAATACTTACTGTTAATAGATATACCTCAGTTAACAATGTTAAATGATCAGCAATCATAGATTTAGATAAAAGGAAAAACAAATGTAACAATGCAATATACATATTATGATAGAGGTTGCCACATATTATCAGCTAGGTATGCCAACATCCAAACAGGAGGACACACATGCAGTACAAGAACTACTCCAGAAGCATTTTGTTTCCCAAAGGAGACAATAAAAAGGTATCTTTTCCACAAACAGCATTGAATAAATAATCTGTTGGGATACTGCTACATTGCAAAAAGTAGCTGACCCATGCAACTAACAGTTCTTAGAAGATGCAGTAATTTGTGACTATCAACGGGGATCAAAAGTTCAGGAGCACAGCTGACAATATTTTTAGCTTTCATACTAATAACTAAATGCTTTGGACAAGTGCAAAGTTAGTGTATATGCCAAGTTCAGTCCAGAATGTGAATCACAGCAGTCTTTATAAGCTGTGCACAGACAAAGCAAGGCAAGAAGTTCATATACCAAATGCATACTACAAAGAAGCAGAAGAAGACATTTATTGGAAGGGCAGACGTGGGTATATGGTGCTAAAAACCTAATGAAAGAACAAGGTCAGACAGAGCTCTGTCTCAGTGCCCAACCAGTAGTGGTAGAAATGTATCACGTGTATCAGTTCTGGTAAATTTAGCCTCGAAATGAAGTATCCTGAGTTACTAACCATACCTGTGAGAAGAGATATAAATATGCTAAAACTTTGAAGACAAGTCAAAGCAATTGTATTGCAATACACCAAGTAAACAAGAAGGAACTGAGAGAATGAGACTGTATATGGAGGATATTAATGGAGTGCAAAATGGCAAAAAATGAAGGGATTTGGAAAGCCCAGAGATGCACCAGATGCAAAAACAAAGCAGCATGCAAGTAAGAAATGGCCTGCCAAATAGATAGCAGGACATCAGTGAATGGACCAGACTACAGAGACTTCCAGAGCATTGTGGAAAAGAGAAAAAAACAAAACAACCAAACTAAAACCCAGAGAAATTTAAATTATATAGACAAAACACAATTAGGAAAATATGAATTACAAGTAGACTACCAAGCAAGCTATCTAGGCTTAAACTTCTGAAGTGTCACAGCCTTCAGCTAAACTAACAGTGAATACATGAACCTAGGGATGCTGGGACAAGAAAATTTCTATGAACAGGTACAAAAGCTAAAATACCATTTTAAAGACATTCCTGAAGTCAGAGGAACAAAATGTTGGGTAAGTGGCACAGTAATTATTCAGAGGCATAGGTCCAAATTGTTTAAACAAAGTAGTAGTCATTAAATCTTGCAAACAAGAAAGTCAAAAGAACTATGGAAGAATACACTTCTGCATTTCAGTGCAAAAAGACTGATTTTGACAATGTTACATTGTGTGAGAAATTAAATTCCCTTGCTACAAGTTAAACATTACAAAGTAAATATAGATGTTCAGGGAAAAAAAAATAAAACTAAAACACAACCCAGCCTATCAAGAAACCCCACAACAATCATGAGAAAAAAACTATCAGTAATACTACCACCATAAACTGATACCTGTATTACAAGTCAGTGAGTGTTTCGCCAGCTTTAAAAAGTATTTGTGGAGACACACAACAAAACTATTTCCTATAAAGACTAGGGAAGTAAATCTAAAATAAAAAGAAAAGATGGAATTTTGTTTAAATGCAGCATCACATTCAGGATACTTGCTAATATCCCACTGTAACATGAATCTAAAAATGATACAAACAGTGAACACAACACCTGTCCCTAAAAATGTGAAATAAATTCATCAATAACACTTTGTCTCAGATGCATGCAAGTGCTCTGAGGCATGTAGCAGACAAATAAAGAAGAGCTGTGGTTACCCCAGCCAGCCAGACTCTGTAAGCAGAGCTGATGGACATCAGCTCGCGTGTCCTGCACCATGATGTGAATAAGTAGGCAAATTTGCAGTGGGATGCCAATGAGTCAATGCTTGGGGCTTTGTTATAATGAAAGGAACAGCTGGTAGCTTTCACTTCAAGGTCCCTGTAGCTGTCTGAACAGAAACACACACACACTGAAAAAGGACATCAGGCAACTGTGTTTGAATGTATGAAATTCATACATGCATTCAAGGCTAAGAAACCATCTTGGCAGAGAACAAGAACTGTCAAAAGGCATTTTAATGGATACTCCCAACATCTTTAAAACATGAAAGAAGCTGTGAGTGACATTGCCGATTTCCTGTGTGTAGGAGCCCCACAGTATGAAAATAAGGAGATCCATAAATAGATCAGAATAGAGAAATACATGAAAAAAACAGTACCTGAGTAGGTATGTAAGTAGGTATGTATCAGTTCCAATACAGGTGTTTTAAAACAAAACAAACAAGCAAGAACTAGCTTAAGGTATAAACTTACCTCTCTCAGAGGAGTTGGACATCAAGGGAGAAGCTTCACTTCCCTTTTGATAGGAGTTTCAGATCATATCAGATCACTGAGAGAAGACACCTCCTCAAGAATACTTGGAATCCCTTCTGGTATGGAAACACCTGTCCAGAGAACTTGGTGGTATCTACAGTAGCTCACTAGGACTTTAAAAAACCCCCACAGCTTGAAGCAGAAGACCTTTCTCTACCTTTCTCTGCATATATGCATTGTGATAGTAATATTTTTTCTTAATTTCTTCACATCCGAAAAAAATCTGATGAAATCAGCACAGTTTATAAATGTCCCTAATTTCAGCAGAAATTTGCTGTCAAATGCATTCGTGTTGAAGTAAGTCTAACAAGCTTGAGTACATGAACCCAAAAGGATGACAAATAGTAATGTGCACAGCAGAAAAAAAAAAACAACAAAACAAAGCCTTTTTAGTATAGTCTGCTATTTAGATTTCAGTGAACCAGACAAGCTCCCAGACACGACCACAGTGACCATTTTGGACTCAGCAATAAAACATTTTAGGCATGTGGTGCCAAAACTGCATAGCTTTTATTTGCAAGTTTTAATTGCAATAAATCTGTGCAGATTGCCTAGAAGTGCAACTCCAGCAGCACCACAGCAAACAACAGCCACTCTAATGGCCACATTCAACAACATCAAACCACTGGGAGGGGCATATTAAAAAAAAATAAATACATGGCCAGCCATTCTTTGATGAAATAGAGGTCTCCGTGACAGTCTTAACAGCACCTCTGTATAATATTGGATGTCAAAATGCACCTCTGCCTTTGTGTTAATGGAGTTTTTCCTTATGACAGCTAAGTATAACAAAAAGAGATGCTGAAAAGTCAAAGCCTACTGCCAGAGTATGTAAAACTTATAAAAATTGCAGGTTTGGGGTGGGTTTTTTTTAGGAAAAAACATGTTTGGATTGAAGGAGTGCATTAAACAAATAACGGCTATGTAGTCATTCGTATATCATGACAGCAGATGGATATGTATCTTAAAAAAGTGAGGATTTATTCTTCCATCCCTAAGAGAAGGCAGGAGCAGAGAAAGGGAAGTACACAATTTCTGAGACTGAGATGCATGCTGGGCAGTAACACTAGCCCATCCCCAGCAACCAATAGAGACTCTCCATCATGACATCACTCAACATGTACAAACCAAGAGGTCTTTAATCTCTCCAGAATGACAGACTGAGAATTATGCCTGAATAATTATGCCTTGTGCATAGCGGAAGAACCTTGAGAAAGAGAAAACTTAATTTATAACCTAGTCATTACTTCATTGCTATTAAAAAAATAAAAGAGAGAGAGAAAAGGAAGTTTTCTGCAGGCTTATTTCTTCAGTGGTAAACTTCCATAATCTCAATTGTTAAATACATTGGAAGTTTATTAAATTCATTATAATATTAATCATATTAAAGTTGACTGCTGCAAGCTAGATCTATGCTTCACTTCTAGAAAATATTTTAAAGGAAACTTTAGGAGATAGTGTGACCTTTGTGATATAGTATCAGACAAGCTAAGAGTAAAAATGTGATATCAAAAGGCTACGAGGTTTGTTTGAAGGATATTTTCTGTTGTGCAAAGTGTATCAATTCTTGCATTTCTGTATAACAGGGATTAGGGTAAGAGAGGGAATGCAGATTTCCTCCTGTAAACCTTTCACATCAGGCTCAACAGGAGCATTACAAGGTCAACAGATTGCAGCAGAAGCTCTTCTCCTGAGAGTAAGTACCAGAATCAAATTTTGTTCATGATACTTATAAACAGCACTTACTGGGATGGGTGTAAATGTTTCTACACATCACTTTGGTGACACTGATCCTACTTCTCTGCAATAAATTCAGGGCCAACAAAGGGCACATGTACCGAGATGCTGTATGCAGGCAGGCCCATGCATGCTCTGTAAGATACAAGCTCCATTCAGTCCCAGTTTATTCAGGTACAGCATCACCCAGACATGTCTGTGTCACTTCCAGCCAGGAACTTGCATCTAACTGCACACATCTGTATGGACAAACCCCAAAGAAAATAAATTAGAGAGGGAGAGTATGCATTTTTCATAAAAAAAAATGCCACTTCACCTCTTACTATAAATTACTGTAGCATTAGTAATAGTTAACTACACATGAATTTCTTTCCGCAGGGCATTATACACTGGCTGTTCCAGCCCCTTACTGCCTGTCTTGTATTCCTGAGAAATTCAGAAGACATAGTCTAGCCCTGGGGACCTGTCCTAGCTCATGATACTCTGAAAGTCAGTACAGCTCTCATGCACAGTCTGCTGCAAAAGGCAGCTTTGTGCTCAGTGGAAGAGCAAGCAGAAGTAACGTCGGTATGAGGAAAAGGGAAGCATGGAGAAGCTATTTAATCAACTAGATAGAACCCTCAGGTACATTACCTGCCTAGTTCTTTCTTCTGTAAATATGAAAGATTGAATAGGGAAGGTCTTGAATTGTGATGGTATGAAGAACAAAAGTTGCATAGTGTCATAGTTAGAGGGGCCGAGACCAGTTATCGTTATGTGGTTAGAAGCAAGACTGTGTATTCCATACTCTCTATGTCATTGCTCACGGGCTGGTAGCAAGTCATCAGTAGCAGTTGCCCAGGACCCATTGTGAGAGGCTC
>JANHFX010002739.1:0-12959 GCA_027560015.1 Chloroceryle amazona
TGGAATACCTTGTTGGTCAGTTTGGGGTCACCTGCCCTGTCCACTCCTCCCTGCAGGTGCAGCCTTTCACTTTCTGCACCCTCAGTGTGGTTCACAAGCCCCAACAGTGGCCTTGGTCTGCACCCCAACCCTTGGTAGTGACTCTGCCCATGGAGTGTTACCATTGCCAGCAGCAGCCACTGTCTGTGCAAACAGGCTGCTGACTGCAGCCAGTGCAGTGAGTTAGAAGAACAGAGCTGAAAAGTAGAATCACTGAACAGAACCAGCACTGTTCTCACTCGAACCAGGATACCTATCAAAACTTTGAAGCTACTATTTTTAATTCCTTCAAAAGACTTTACTACTGAATCATTGTATTCATAGCCACAGAATTAATAAAACTTACACTTGACAGGTAGCAAGATAGGAAAAATCAAGAAGTATTCAACTTTAGGGTTTTTTTTTCCTCAGGTAATTTCCTGTAAGGCATAACGGCAAACAGTACACAGAATACAGAATGTTGGTGTGGTGAAAAAATCAAAGGGGTTTTTGATTTAACTTCATTTGAGGTAATGCCTATAGCTCACATGTGGTCTGGCATAAGCACCCGAAATGAACAGAGAACAAATTTGCCACCATCTATTTTTACGTGAACCCTCAATAGCACATGGTATCAAATCATAATTGTTCTTCTGAGATAAAACTATACTTTTGTATATGACTTTGTAAACCAGACATTCCAACCAGGGTAGCTACTTACTCAAGGAGCTACCCCTGCCTTATCCTATTGCTTCTTAATTTTGCAAGCTAGCAAAAGGTTCAACATTTATTATGCATATAAATTTCTATTCTTAATAGTTAACCTTAAAAATCTAAAGATTTGCAGTAGAGGAGAAAGTGCAGGAAGAAATGTGCACCTGAATATCTTATGAGTTACTGTCAGTTTGAAGTCATTCAAAAATCTGACCTGAAAAATTTATGAAGCAGCAATTTAAGAAGAGGTGTAAATCAGGAAATAGCTGCTAGTTAGAAATTTTAAAAAAGAGATTTTGCAGAAAAATCCTATGTGAAACTAAGGGACTGGTATTTAAACATTAATAACCCAATAGGAAACAAAGCTGTCGGGCTTTTCTTTTCTTTGGCCGGCTCATGCACTTCCTTCTTCCTCAAATATCTTTAGGTTCACAGAACAGCTAAAATGTCTGTATCCCTGTCTTTGTGGAGCCACAGTGCAAAGTCTTCATTCAGCTGAAGGCAGAAAGCAGTAAGAAACATCCTGGAAGAAATATTCAAAAGCTTTCAGGTCAGCTTACTGAAACTTCACTGGAGCCAGGCAAAGAGAGGCAGCTTTTACAATGCTGTCAGTATTCAAGATACCCCAGGCTATGGATATTGCATTTAACTACATTTTATTAAACAAGGAGCAGGAAATACTTCCACTAATGTGCCATTTTCTCAGTGGTGAAATAACTATTTTATAGAACATAGAGCATTTCATAGGATTGCTAGGACATAAATGTCAGCTCGCCTTTTTATTACAATGACTGAATATATTTCATGAGCTGCCCTACAGTGGAGGCCAGCCCTGCCTCTTTCACTTGCTTCTGAAGGAAATTTCAGTAGTTAGCAAATAAACCCGGGTCTAGTCTGCTTCCATCTGCAGTCATTTGAAAAATGATGCTTGGCAAACAGCTCTGCATGGCCTTGCCATCAGATGGAGACTGCTTTCTCATACCAAGCCATCAGGAAGACTGAGCAGGCTGAGAAGGGCATCTACATAAGCCAAAGCAACAAACTAGGTCTTTTTATTCTTGAGCCATATTTGCAAACCCTGTGATTATGGCAGGGCCTGCTCTGGGAAAGCCACTTCTACACTGAGAGGGACTGAGAACAGATTGTCAAAGACCAGAGAGGAACAAAGGGCTTAATGTGACACATCCTCATGAAGTCTTTCTCCTGGATGAATAACTGGGTGTCAAACCACCTCTGAGACTGACGGTAACACATTAAAGCCGTGCTTCACGGGTCAATTCCTCACTGCTATAACCATGATGGAGGAAAAAAATCTTTCTAGTACCAGGTAGCAGCTGTCTGAAAGGGTTCAGCTCTATACCAGGCAGACCAAGATGCTACCGACCAGGAAGAGAATAGCAACGACGAGAACATCTGACTTCTTCATGAAGCAGAAGCCAGAGGTGGTAAAACAAGATTTTCTATGCAGCGTGGGCAGGGTCTAGCAGCCTTGCTGGAGGTCTCCACTCGGTGCTGCAATCAACCCCGGCCTGAGGAACACCGCTATGAAGTTTGGAGGAAAACCCCTCACTCCACGGATCTTCACTCATCGCGTTTTCATTCCCCAAACAGCTTTTTGCTCGAGACCTTGGTGAGCCTGCCCGTGCTCTGTTATCTCCAGCCCTCACCTTAAACTCTTATCCGTACATCTCCTCCCTTAAACACACACACACGCTTCATTTCCCGAGTCAGGCAGAGTCTAAATGGCAGCCTCTGCCTCGGCAGGGCATAACCCCGTGGGTTAGCCGGGGAGTACTGCAGCTCGCTGAGCATTACGCTGCTAATAATAACGCGACTCCTCGGAGGGGCAGCTCCAAAACCGCCCGGGTTCCAGGAGCAGCCATGGCTGCTGCTACAGACGTGCCCCTCCGCGGAACAGCAGCCAACGCTGCCCCTGCAGCCGGTTCCGGACCACCGGGGTGGGACGGGGACAGTCGGGGAGCGCTTACCAGGTACCAGACGCCGAGGATGATGGTGCCGGTGCGGACATGGCAGCAAAGGCAGCAGCTGTTGGAGTAAAAACGCGCCCAGGGAGAGCTCAGCATCTCCGCGGCTCCTCCGGGCTCCGCGCCACTCCGCACTTCTCGCCGCGCCGCTCCGCGGAGGCGGGACAGGGACAGGGGCCGGGGCCGCCCCTCCCGGCGGGCGGGACCGAGGGCGGAGAGACCCAGCCCAGACAGCAGCGGGCGGGGGTGAAGTCCCCGGCCGTTCACCGGGTAGCAGCTTCACTTCTGCAGCCCGTGGTGCTGTCTTCAAACCCCTCCCTGCCCTTAAAGGTGCCAGCAGCCAACCAGCTAAAAACCTCAGCACGCCAGAACAGCCACGCCACCAGGAAGGTGCTTCCTTAACAGAACCTGCAGCTCATCCAGCAATTCCTGACTGGCGAACCAGCAGAAACAGAACTCCATTTCACCATAAAGAAAGAGAATATCGAAAACTAACGGAATGCTTGGATTTGCCCCAGATTCTGAAGCCATGAGCATTTTTCTTTTGCAGTGCCCTCCTCATCCCCCCCCAAAGCCGCTGCTGTTAGGGAGGCTGGAACTGCTTGTCAAACAGATAAGACAAATTAACGTGAACCTGTCATCACTGCTTGTGGTTAATGCCCTGATTGCAGTGAGACAAACAGCATTAAGAGGAAGGACCCAATGCTGCGTATTCAAGCACTGGGGAAGGTAGAAGCCAAACTTCCTACCAAGCAGCTGAAGTTTTTGTATTTTATTACTTGAGACTTGCATCATTCTCTAGAGGAAATAATGAAGAGAATTCTACTAGGACGTCTCTGTGCCTAGCCTGACCCTAAGAATTATTTACTACCCTCTAGCTTGTCTTCCTACCAAATCCCACAATTTATCATCAAAAAATACTCAGGTGTTTCCCTATATGATTGTTTTGGGGCTCTTCTTTATGTCATACATACATCTGCACAGAACAGGAACTCCAAGCTAAAAGCTAACTTGGCACAGAGGAACACCTCTAACTAGGCCTTGTCCCTATCTGCAAAGCTACTCGAGTAAATTAAATTAAAAATAAATAGGAACTTTACATAACCTCTGTTCTTAGCTTGTCCCTATAAAACTTTCAGGGATAGGTTTGGTTTTGATTTGGGATTTCTTGTGGGTTGTGCATAAAGAGAAGAGCCCCGTGGCACTGAATGTATTATTTCTATTAGATTGAATGCATAAGCTAAATAGTGTATGTTCCAGATTTATAGTCAAAAGAGACCAGTAAACCATGCTCACTTGAAGCAGAATGGGTATTTTCTTCTCTGGGGAGTAAAATTGTGCATCAGACAGATTCATACTCTTGTTCCAACAAGTGTTCTTCCAACAGTGTTAACTAAGCTCTGACCTTTTCCCTATGCAAGTCTTCATCTCATAGTACCAACCTCTAAAGGACCTTCTACGCCCCTCTGCCGTGGCCTTTTCCTTGTCCTTCTGAAAGATCTGTGACTCACTCCTAGCCTGTAGGGTAAAAAGCATCAACCGTTCTTAGCCTTTCTTGACACTTTTTTCAAGGTTAACCACACTACAGGATTTTCAGTATTATTCTTGAACACAGTGTTTGTGGAGTTGTTCCTCCTGCATGGTCTTCCAGTCTGATATGTATGGATCCCACCTTGACCAACAAGATGCCTTGCCAAATCATCAGCTGACAGCCCAGGGGCATTTGTAACCACACCTAGCTGTGAGGTCTTTTGGGCCATGGCATTAGTGTTCACCACCGGTTCACAGGGGACCTCTGTCACTCAAAGCAACTGCAGCACCCTCCCAGCCCCTTCACTGGGGCATTTCCTTTGTGGGACTGGCAGAGTTGGACCATTGCTTCACATTTCCTCTCCATCAGCTGACCCCCAAGCCCTCCTGCCTTGTGAAGGGCAGTGTTTAGAAGTAGCGTAGGTCCCAGACTCCCACGAACTCTGTGCTTTTAAGCTAATACCCTTAACTGTCCATCAGACCAACTCCCTCGAGTTACCAAGGGGTCTTGATCCCTCCAGAGCCACACTGGGAGCACACGGCAAACCCCAGACGCCCCATGGCAGCAAAGCACACTGATGTCCTAGGGTTTCACAGCAGCAAGAGGCTTGAGGTTCACGCATAACTGTCTCCTTTGCCTGCTCTTTCCTTCTTATGCGTATTCCTCAGCCCCATGTTGGTCACCTGCTTAACTCACCAGGAAGTTTCTAATAAAAACACACAGGGGTAGTAGGGAAAGCAATACACAAGGGCTTCCCCTAAAGCAACTATGTAAACCAAAACTAATTAGTCTGCCAGCCACCACACCAGAGTCACTGTAGATAGCGCATCCTGCAGTCACTAACTCCCAGAAACCCTGGTTGTGGCTCCTAACGGAGGTTTTCTCCCTCAGGATTAGACAGGAACTATTACACGTCTCAGCTGCCTCCTAGTGGCATTGCCAGAAGACAGGACAGGTTTGAAAAACTATAACTGATATCAGCAAAAATGCGTATGGGATGAATACATGGAAGTAAAGTATATAAAGCCAAACAGAGTCTAAAAGTACATCTAAAGATGGAGCACGATGTGTTAAAAGGGTGTTTACTCTAAAACCTTCTACCCTGCAGTGCTTCTCTATCACTGACCAGTATCTTCGCAATACCCTCCTTTTGCCTTGGAAGCCTATGAATATCTGTAGTTACTTCTACCAGCTAAGAGAGCTAGTGAACCTTCTGCCCCACCTTATGTCCAGGGGGATGGAAGCGCTTTGGCTTTTTTCCTCTGCTGTCTCAGCTTTCCTGAAGACACTGAGAAGTAGAGACACCAGCACTAATCTCAGTGGATTTGCTCCAACCCTTATTAACCAAACCGCTAGACACAGATCTCTTGTATCCAACTCAAACTTGTCACCTCTTCCTCATTAGCACCTTGTAACTTCTACTCTAGAGCAAAGTCTTCTCCAAATCTTTTTGATAAATTAATTCTCTATGCATCAGATGCTACCTCCCATCCTGTAAGTACACTTACTGCTTCTGTCACGAGTGCGAGGACCCAGCCATCTTCATCAGATCCTTTAAACATGCAGGCATCAGGCAGGATAGTATTGAATCGATGAACACAGTATCCCCCATTCCTCTTCACCCCTCCGAGTCAAACATCCTGGAATTTACACGTGATCGTTTACTACAGCTAGCCAGTAAAGGCCACACTTGGAGTTTCTTTGGCCTTTTAGCCTGAAAGCTCCTGCTGGACTCAGTATTAAGCTGATTTGTACAGATGGGTACATTTTATCCGTAGCCAGTTCTAGAACATGAAATACAGCACACAAGGATGAGATGGAGGTGTTGGATAAAGAAGCTGTTGTCATGCCAGGTGTGTCCTACTGCTTGCCAGGGTGCTTGAGCAAAGGCAAGTGCAGTTTTTAATGCTGTATTGAATTTGTGGTCAGAGAGGTCACAGGTCTTTGACTGATAGGAGAGACAGACCTTCTAAGAACAGCTAATATACATCAAAGAATATTTACTTCCTTTTAGTTCCATTAGTTAATGTTCAAGTTATGAATTCATTTGAGTATGGCTCAACACGGGGAATGCTGCCAGATTTTATTCCCTATTTCATTAGAGATTAGGGGGTATTTCCCTCTTTTTAAAAAAGTTCACTTTTTTTAATGCAGAAGAATGCAGATTTTCCCATTTTTTTTTTCATCAGGCATGTTCTGTTTGTGTATTTGTTTGGGTTTTTTTTTTTTTACTTACGTCTAGTAGAAGTCATGATTGTTTTGTGTTTTATTAACAATCTCAATCTAAAGATAAATAATTTTCTTCCATCCTATTGAGTACCAGCACTGATTTTTAAGTACAAGCAAGAGGACTTAACACATCTCCCCTAACTGTAATTTATCAAGTTAGACAGCCAACACTTCCCAGCTTTGTCTTTGTAGATGCTAGTCAGGTTTCCAGCAGTAACTCACCACTTAAAGTAGGAGCCTGCACAGATTTCCCTCTGGTCTGTTTCAGTCCAAAAACCTGAGATTTTTGTTACCACCAACTTTAAAGCAACTGAACAGCATTAATATCAGTCCTTGGAGTTTCTATGGAGTTATCGCTGTTTCTCTGCTCTCTTCCAAGTTTGCTGGACACCTGAGCAAACTCCAGCGCACACCCTCCAGTTCTTCTCACTGAAGTTCACCTCTGGCAGAGGTTTGCTACAGAGCTTTACAGAAACTTCCAGTCTCACCCATACACTTTTTTTTCTTCACTAAGAAAAGCACTCAACTTTCTCCTAGTGTCACATCCTCTGTCACTTTACCCATCTACTACTTAATACGGAGTCCCCCATGGAGACTGCTTGCTTGTCAGCCAAGTCTGAAGAACACGCCACAGTAGCTGGTGGCTTTATACGATGAAAATTCCAGCTGGGTTTCACCCCTTGAGCAGCCTGCCCTGAATTCCCTTGACAGTTCCCTTGCTGAGCACAATGGGCATTCAAAGACAGCCGGCCAATATTTGCCTTTTCCTGCAGCCCATGCAGAGCCAAGCTGCAACTACTGTACATATGATGTATGGAACACCTTTCATGTATCCTATATATGTTACATGTCCATGGTACGGTCATGAAGTAGAGATACAGCACAGACAGATTTGCTACTTAATGAGCAAGCAAAACATTTCTTTTGGGTGCTGGTAGTGCAGAAAAATTAATTGGATGAAGTTTGTCCCAGTTTATAAATCTCCTGTACTTATGAGGAAAAGCAGCTAGGAAAATTAGATTAAAAGCTACATAGGAGTGTATATTTTATATTGTCTTTTCTAAAGAGACACAGATCAAGACTGCTCATGTTCTAATTACAGAAACCAAAGATACGCCTGGCTTATTTTCATCACAGGCTCCTCTCAATGTCAAAAATGGCCCCTTAGGATCCCTCATGCCAGAAGTTAAGATTGATAGTTCAAATAATAAGTGTAATCTTTAATTATCCACAGCAAATAGCATCACAAATAGCAATATAATTCTACTGAAACTGCATTATTTGGCAACTGATCCCCAAGTATAGTAAAACATCACTTCAAAAAGCATACCTCACACAATGCTTTCTGCTGTGTCTCTCTGTATAGGTTATCAGCATAAAGTATAGTACTGCACTGTGTTTATAAAACATTTTATAGGTATGCACATCTGAACACATTTGGTTAGAGTCTGAAGCAACTGTAGGAAATCCTGATTGAGCCAACGCTGATGAGACACCTCAACTCGTGCTGGTATTCAGTAATAGACTGGTAAAAGCACAGGGAAAGTCCAACTCGTCAGCTCTGCTGCAACTCATTTAGTGTCAAACATCCATGCATAAACTTCTGCAATACAAGCGCCTTAGGCACAGCACACAAACTCCATCTCTGCAGGTTGGAACAATACATGTCTGTTGCTTTGGAGATCACCACCTCCTAATTTGTACTGGCTCAGCATGTCACTCAGTTGTGATTTATGCCATCTTCCTGCTAGAGCTGAAATGAAATCCAAAGTCAGTTTATGTTAAGTGCTTCAGCATGAAGTTTATTAAGAGGACACATTGGTACACTCCCAATTTGTGAACTAATGAACATTTTTAAAATGCTCATTAAATAAATAATTTGGAATCTGAAAAGTGCTCTGAAATTAAGTCAGACTTGTTGGGGTGGGTCAGTAGGTAAGACAGTGCAATGCTGTTACCACACAACCTGCAGCCTCCTTAATGTGTGCTCTTGTACTCAAGTATGTAACACTGCTCAGCTTCTCAGCGTTCAGCTTTCAACTCTTAACATAAAAACCCACAATCGCCAACACAAAATTCTCCAAAGCCAAACTGAAAATGCACAACTTTGAAAATGCACGTTCTTCCCCTTTGTTATTTAGCATATATGAGCCCTTAAGCCACTTAACTGTCACATAGGACCCAATGTGCAAGCTGGTCAGCACCCCTTGCTGAGAGTTCTTTCCACCCCGATGGAAGCATCCTTAAAGCCCAGGCAGAACACCCTGCTCATAGCTCACATAATTTGGAGAAGGGCTGAGCCACTGGTTTATCAAACATAAAGAACACAATTCGGAGTTCAGAATTCTTCCCCACTTAACCCACCAAAATACCTACCTGAGCAGACAGACTACTCAAGAAATATTTGGAACAATTAATTCTAAGGAGTTTAAAGCCTCAAACTGTATCATGTCCTCCCTACAGTAGCAACACAAAGAAGTAAAACACTTTCTGAAAGACAACATGTGGTGCTCTCAGGAGACGTCAGCACAGATTGTCTTTACATAAGAAAATGCATTCCAGCACAATGTTCTGAGTGCAGAGCAATGAATCCCATCAGTGTACTAGCACAAAGTTAAGATATTTAGTGAGGGAATTATTAATGCAAAGTGAAGCACTTGTGATCCTGTTTCCACACACTGACCTTGTGCTGTATGACAGTTGTTCTGCCTGGAAGTGAAGAGGCAAAAAACTGTTTTCTGATGTGACACAAATGACTTCTGAGTTTCTCATAGCCTAAGATTCGCGTGATGTGATGGCAGAAATACAAAAGGCCTGGCAGTCCCTGGGTATGGAAATCTGACCCTATCAGTCATCAACATGCTCAGCTTTGGAACCCTTCAATTCCACACTTCTGCTGCAGTCTACAAAGTATTATTTCTATTCAAGGCAGTAAAAGCTGAAGTGTTTTAATCATTGCAAAACCAATCACTACATCAGCTGTTCTCTGTGTCTACTAAGGACTCACAGTACAGTGTTTTAAGTGTGTCTTTTAAGGAAGTGTCCCTGTTACCAGTGGGCTGCATGTCTTGGATGACTTTGAACTGCATCTCCACAGGATATGAATATAAAATAGCACAGCATCGATTTTTTTTCAGCCCAGTTGTACCAAATGCTGAGCATCCTGAGCCCACTCCAGAAAAGCACTTAAATACATTTTACTGCTACTACTGTCCAAAAGTGCTCAATCCCTAGGTCAAATCTGAATGACATTATCTTTGCTTATGAAACACAGTTGTGGGTTTTTTTGTTTTGTTTTGTTTTTTTCCTAATTAATTAATCACATTAGTTTAGACCAAACATCTCTTTGAAACTCTGTCCCTGGAAACAGCGGAAAAGAAATCCAGAAAAAAGGAATAAAATATTTTGAATCTCTATTAAGATATTTTTAGAGTTTTACAAAATAATCAGCTTGGTATGACAGCAATAAAGAAAAAAAATATCTATGAAGGGGGACACTCCCCTCTTTTCCACCTCCCCACCTCATGTTAGTCAACTGTGAAAGTCTCATACTGAAAGTCACAATAATCAGGCTACAGACTCAGAACAGAAACACTGGAGAGCCAGCTGGAGTAGGAATATCACTCAATTACCACTGCAGCCTCAGCTTTATTTAACTTCCACACTTGCACCTTCTGAAGGGGAGCCAGCAGGCAGGGCGGGTGTTGGTGACTGGCACTGCTGCTATCAGTGTTGGCCATGCGGTCTGCAACAAAGCGCAAGTCACCACAAGGTCTCAGCTTTAGCTCTTGAAGTGGCTACTCAGACCATGCTGGCAGAAGGGAGAAAGAGATTGAGCTGGGAAAGTTGCAAAGACCTCGAGAGACTCCCAGTTCCGCAGCCAAGCCGGTGTAAGTAAGATGCAAAACTGAAACAAAGTAATTCCAGAGTCAAATGAAAGAGGATGCTGGTGTGGCGGGGTTACTTGTAACAGGCCACCTGAAATAATGTTTAACGCTGCAGTAGCCTAAAGCAGAATGGTCTTTGAAGAACACACGAACCTCCCAGACTATCAACTAAAGCTCTGGAGAAAACCACCTTGAAAAGTCTGTGCAGGATTTTACGAACAGAAAGCCACAGCTACTGAGATGTGTTTTACGTGTGTCACAGAAAAAAAGCCCAAGCACGCGCTGGAAGTCAGGGAGCACTCATGGGGAATGTCAGTCTGTGCTTTCTGTTTATAATTCTACTACACTGAAACAATGCCGAAGCATAGCCAGCTAGCTCAGCTATTGAAAGGACACACAGCTTCATTCAGACGTAAATATTTTGCTAACATTTAGTCTCAGATGTCTTCTACGGATTTCACAGACCCTTGGTTAAGGCACAACACGCAGCTCCAACGTCACAGGCACAGAGGAGGACCCAACACTCACCACCTGGCAAAACAGGTGCCTGTGTGCGGAACGCTGCTGTCTCCCAGTTCTGCCAGATGACAGCACCACACAGTTATCGTAAAAGTTCCCCCAACCCCTGACACTGGATAAAGATCTGGACAGGAAGCTTTAAGGAAAACCTGCTGGCTGCAAAAATAGTTTTGCCAATTACATTTTGATGTCGGAATACTTCAAGCTTACAGTTAGGAAGATATTACCTTGCCAGCCACAGCTTGCCTGTCAGGTTTGAATAAGTAAGATAAGGAACTAAAAAGATGAACAAAGAGTGAGGAAAACGTGAGTTCCAGCATGTGCTAGATCGCCAAAATAGCTCAGCTCCCGAGGCTCAGGTTATTACGGATACATAAAGTATCAGCCATTTCAAGCAGCCTTTCCCAGGCAAGCACAACGCAGTAACAGTTGACATTGGTACAAATGCCTTTGGGAGCCTTTCAGGAGCTGTTGTGTGTGCAGATGAAGTGACAAAAAAAAGAGATGGGGTCAGAAGAATGGACAGTGAATGGGACAGCCTGAGCTCAGCCTCTGTAAAGCAATGCTTTTAATTTACAAGGCAATGAAGAAAATTTTAAGGAAATACCGATTCACAGTGTATATAAACAGGGAATTCAACATAGCTGCTGATGTACAAACTAAGTAATTGTCCCCTTTAATTATTTAGTTAAGCAATAAATAACAGTAAAACAGAATGATTTAACTCTAGCAGCAAATATAGAATCCACCCAGCCTACAGCTTTTCATAAATTTTTAAACACACCCTTCAGAGAGATGTTGCCCCATTTCTCATAACCCGAGATGATGAACCAGAAGACGCTAAACTGATTTCACGTACAACTGTACTCTGCTCACAGAGGGTCACATCTAAACTTCCAACAATAGCAGCTTCCCGAGAAAAGCAATTCTGTAGCAGTTTCAGACATGACTGCGGGTATTTTTCACATACCATGGCCTTATCTGCGTACGGGTAAAAATGCTTTTGTAATGCCTTCAGAGACTTCTGAGAGAGAAGCAAAGCTTGTGCACCTCCTTGAATATACAAGCACGCCCTCAGCAGCAGAGGGACCACCAGCTGACAGAGCTCCTATTCTTTCAGCTCACTGGCTACGGCTCAGAAACGCTCACCTCCTGTCCAGCATGCCTTCAGAAGACACATGAAAGCCTACCTGACTGAAAGTGCACAAGTCCAAGTTGGAGTATTGCTTCAGAGAGGAGTCATCTCCCATCCGAGGCTTCGCTTTCAGACGCAGCTCAAGGCACAAGGTTTCTCATTAGCTACACAGGTGAGGAAGGTCAAGTCATGAAGAACAAGCTGTGTCAGCCTCAGTCAGAATACTTCACCAGAAGTTTGAAATAAGGAATCAACTCCAAATCAGAGCCTACTGAACAGCTAAGTGGAAACACCCTGTGTGTGGAAGATGCTACCCCTAAGAAAACAGGAAAATGCCTTTAACTCATCGAGTTTGAGTTCATTGTGGTGATCTGGATCTGAGTGGTCCATGACTCACCCTCTGCCACAGACTGAATTAAAAATACTGAGCCAAGTTAAGAGGTGACTTAATGCTACAGTTGGGATAGAAGATGTACTTGCTTTGAGCTGCACACATTCCTATGCATATGGGTTATTTATTTATTTAGTTTAAGAGCATTATATGAAACCCTGAAACCAGTAGTTTCAAGTTAAGAGTTTTAAATACAACTTTCCTTTCCAGAATACAGCAAAATTAAAGCCATCATAGTTCCAGTAAAACAAACAAACAAAAAACCAAAACAAAACCAAACAAAAACAAAACAAAAACCCACAAACCAAAACTTATTTTCAGTGAACCAGAAACCTCCAACTTGGTGCAACTAACCAGATATTTAAAAACCCCAGAAGTTCAAGAGTTTCATAAACTGAAGGGATCCACTGCGGAGACCAGACAAATTAGCAGTTTAACCAGGAACAGTCTATGAACCATTAAGAGCAACTTGCTACACAGCAGAGGAAAAAATAATTTTCCACTCCCCCCATCTGACAAAATCCAAATTCTCCCCCCCCCCTCCCCTTCC
>JANHFX010002739.1:18946-38170 GCA_027560015.1 Chloroceryle amazona
GGCAAAAGAAAATAGAGATACTGAGAAAGCAAGGGTACTGAAGAACAAAGACAGATCAGGAGAAGAATATGAAAAAAAAAGAGATAAGGTGGCTGGATAACAGTTGTCTATATACCTTACACAGTCTCCTCAAACTGAAAAATATACATTTTATGGGTAGCAAAATTATTACCCTGTATCAGTAAGAACTCTCACAGGGAGAAGCTTGAAGAGTCCCAGAAAGAAACCTCGTCAATTACACTGCAGATACAGCAATTACTCATTACTAAAAATCCAATTCTCCTCTCAAGTAAAAGGCTTCAGGACCATAAAAGCAGTATGACAAACAACAGTAAGGCCAATACCAGCCATGATAACAGAAACTGTTAAGGCATGTGACATCATTATTTTAAGAAAAATAAGCCATCAGCAAACAGAAACCATTTTATAAAAATATAGAACCTAAAAGCCTTAACTATGAGACTGAAATTAATATATTATTTTATGGTGAGACTTTTGAAATGAGGCTTAAATAGGACCATAGCTACGTAGGTATCCACTTTATAAACGTCTTTGCAAAAGCTACCTCATCTTGACATGTTCTCATTTTTCACCAGCCAGTCGCGAGAAGTAAATACTCATGTAGTCACTTTACATTACATTGCTGGCTAACATCAAAGATTAATATTCTTCACTGTCTTCACACTTTGTAATTACAGTTGGAATGGTGCTACTGCAGATGAATCTCAGATCTGTTTGTCATCCCACTTTATTAACTAAATTTTCTTAAGTTTCAGCCTAGAGATTGAACTTGAATTCAAGTGTCTCCCTGGGAAATACTATTTTTTAAAGCTCTCTATAAAATAAAGACTTTGTTTCCTCTTTTTCTTTAAGATGAGGTTTCTGTAAGTTTTCATTAAGTGAACTGTTCTTTGCAAAGTCTGATAAATTAGACTTTGGCATTTTTAACTTCTTTGTTATCCTGGCTTGGATAGATGTGCACTTGTGAGCTGTAGGACACCGAGCTTGAGTGCCAGTCAAAAGACTATAAACTGCAATACAAGTAAACACAGCCTAAGTGCATAAGCTCTTGGTCAGCTACTTCCTAAAAGAAAATAGACACGTGAAACTCATTAGATAACTGAAGAAAGGAAGCAAGAACAGAAGACCTGAATATGATCCTTTTATTGTACAATAAATCACTGTAGCACTTATATCAGTAGTTTAACACACAAGAGTTTTTACGAAGCCAGGTTTACACCCGACAACAATTTCACCCTTCAAAACAAGAAAACCTCAGAGCTCAGCTTTCCACCCCTAATAAAAGGGCAAGACTCAAGACTTCAAATCCTGCCTGTGGAACATTTTGAAAGTAGTACTTCAGTTCCCTGAAAGGGAAAAACCCAGCCACCAAATAAAAAAATCTGCCACATGATCAGGGTAAACAGACTTTCCTAGAAAGCAATCTTCAAGAGACATAACTTCAGCATAACTAAAAAGCTTTCTAGGCTTTCATAAAACACGTTTCCAGTTATCAGTATTATTTTCAAAGAACAGTAAGAAGGATGGATATTAATAACAATTGTCAAATTTTATTTCCACCTGGTGGAGTAGAAGAGAGGGGAAAAAAATCTTAGGAAGGGCATACATACCAGAAACTCCAGGAGTTAATCCAAATGAAGAGAAAGAAGTAGAATTCTGTTCAGAGGTATTAATCCTTGCATCTACGTTCCAAGCAGCTGTGGAAGAAGGGAAGGTGTAGGGGGGTGTGGGAGGGGAAGAAACAGAAACAACAAACCAACACAATTTCACACTGCTGGCAATGTTGAAAAAGGTCGCTAGTAAACTACGGCTAGGATCAGAAAAACAGGGGACATTCCAGCCATGTTAGCACTTCAGATAACTGAGGGCACTGTTTTGCTTATTACATCAGTGCTGATAGAGATGGGACTGTATGAACACTTGCCTTGAAACAGTTTTCAGGCTTTCAAAGATCTTCCTTTTGTATAAACTTCTCAAAAAGAAAAGATGTGTTTTCAGCCCTATACTGTTATTCTTCTTTCCATTATTGACATTTGTCAAGAAATACTTAGCATATGATTCTAACTAAAAACTACTAGTAACTTTTATTTAGAATTACATTTATTTAAAGAGGGGAGGGGGGCAGGCTAAGAACACAACAGAATATACCAAATGTGGTCCAAGAAGCAGATAAACACTATCCCCAATCTACTGACTCCAGTAAATCCAGCCCAGAATACCACTGATGTTACTTGCTGCTGGAGCCTGTAGCTGCCTCATGTTCAGCTTGCTGTCTACCAGGAGCCCTTATCCACAGAGGTGCTCTCCAGAAAGTCAGTTCCCAGCCAGGGGTACTTTCTATCCTGCAGCATTTCACATTTATTGTCACTGAACTTCCTCAGGTTCCGGCTGGCTCACTCCTCCACCTGGTTTAGGTCCTTCTGGATGGTTCCACAATCTGGACTGTCAACTGGTTCCCTCCTTCCCACTCAAGTCTGTTGCCTCCTCCAGGTCATTTATAAAGATGATAAGCGGGACAGCTCTAAATACTAAGCCCTGTGATAACCCCTTGTTACTAGCCTCCTCTGACTCGCTAAGCAACCATCCTGATTTGGATACAATAATACTGGGAGAAACGGTGTAGAAAGCATGACAAAAGTCATCATAAAAGACTTCCACTGCTCTCCCCTCACCCACAAAACTAGTAATTTTACCAGAAGCATACCAGTCTGGTGAAGCAGGATGTATTCTCGGTAATAGTAACAACAAACATGCTGGTCACAGTCACCAAGAACTACCTTATGAGAATATACAGCAGAACACAGCTAACTGGAATATGAAAAAACCCTTTGCCTCTACTTAGCAATAGTAAAGCTTCCAATAGTATAGCAGGAACCACTTTTCAAGATACACAAACCATATCAGAACTCTAGACTAAAGCACTGCTGCTGACTACAAAGGAAAACTGCTTTCCAGAAGAGACCAGAATCACTTAGACTGAACAGAGGGATCATATAACAGCATCTACTAATAAACTGAAGATTGTTGCCAGAGAAAAAAGAATTCTCTTCTCCATTATTATTATGGACAGTACAAGTGATAAAGGCAAAAAACTGTAGTGGAGAAGACTAAAGCCAATTTCTAATTAAAAAAAAAAAAAGTTGCTTCAAAATGACTCAGTAATCACTTTCACAATTTTAAGAAAGTGATACAAAAATTTGATTCCTTCATAGAAATAAAGTTATTTCTGACAAACTCAAAAAAACCAGTTAAACTGTAAGCAAAGACATAGGTGTTAAGCCACCAGAACTTATTGTAAACAGAAGCTGTTTAGTTCAGATTTCACAAGACCACTCCAAGATTTTTTTAATGTATAACCATAAAGCTTTTTAATGAAAAACCATAAAGCTATTTAAGAGATTCCCTACTAAAATATACACTTATGTAAAAATGCTTAAGGAAAGCAAGTTTTCTTTGGAATAGCTTACCCATAGGAGTAAACAAAGAACGCTCTTTCCAGGGCCTGCCCACGAGGGTTACACCCCAGTCCTTTCCATTGCCATTAGCATCTCCAGTGTCCTGGCCCCAAGCCGATGCCTCAGTCTTTCTCTTCCCAGCTGCAGTTGAGGGAACTGATGTCCATTTCTCCTCCCCTACACCAATCTGTGAGGAGATTTTTACAGACTTCTCATTCCAGCTTCCTCCATTTACTGTATGGCTTTCACTCAATCCTGGAGAAACTAAAAATACAAGCATAATGAGAGCATTATTTAAAATAAGAACTGGATGGCAAATTGCATTATTACCTACAAGCACATAAACTTAATAATTAAAAAAGTACAAATGAACAGCAGTTTTGCTACACCAGTGATACAGAAAAAGCTTCTGCTCTGTCTCAGCTGATTCTACAGTTCTGAAGACATGCACCATCCATCTACTAACTTGAAGAGTGAAGAAAAAGCAGCACCAAACTGCACTCTACTTCCTGCATCTGCTCCTTTACAGGGCAGATGAACAAGTGCCTCTAGATTTAAAAAAAAAAAAAAAAAAAACAACAAAAAACGTGGGGGTGCTTCCAACGCTGCTAGATCATTTCCCTTACAGAGTACGGTGATTAGTTGGAGAAAATCCCATGCACACTACATTGAGCATGAGTTTTCTAACTGCATACGGCAGTTCTCTAAGCAGGAAGCAGAAGAAATGACCAAGTATTAGAAAATGCTTCCCAAACACTACACAGGAATTAGAATGAGCATAACAAAGATACTGATCAGTGTCCATCAAGGTTAGTTAAAAAAAAAATATCATGTTAACACTCTCAAAATAATGTATAAGCAATATATTTTATGTCACACTCAGGTGAAAGACCACAGGATTGCAACGGTCTACCAAAAAAAAACCAAAACCATCTGCATAAGAAAAGTTTCAGATCAGGAACTGCACAGAATCCTGCACCAACAATTTGTGCTTTCACTTCTGCAAAACACTTCCCTAGTTACTTAGGATGCCTAACAATGAAAGACTTTTACCTTGTGGAATTGATGACTCTCCCTTTGCAGGTTTAGGGGTGCTAACTTGCGCATTCAGAAGTGCATCACCTGATTAAGCAGCGAGAGGAAACAGAGCTAGAGTAAGGTTTTTTTCAAATAGTAACATCTGGAAGACATCTCAAAAGAGTATACATTACTGATATTTTAAGAAAAGAAAATATCAATGCCTCAAATGTAAATTATGACATTCACAGAATAAAATTAAAGTGATATATTTTTTTCTTATTTGTATTTATTTTGCAGACAGAATGAACTCCAAACTGATTTAGGGCCTATAAACCAAATAAGCACAGATTTCAAAGAACTCTAGCCAGTTTCCCCAAGCACAGAGAGCAGAAACCTATACACAGCCTGTATTTTTCAAATAAAGGGCAGCTCTAAGTACTGCACAAATACATAGCTATTTCTAACTTCTATCTTACCACTACATACAGCTGAATTATTTTTAGAGTAGTCTGGTACAAGGTGATACATGAGAACATACAATGTAGAAAGGACTCTGGCGAGAGAGGTTACAGTAACTATGGCTAGACACAGACTTATACAGACAACTGGCATTACCATCTCCTGAAGCTGGCTGTGTGGAAATGGACAGTAAGAAAGAAAAGAGGAAACAACTGATCTAGTCCTCAAGGACAAGAATCATGCATTCAAAATGCAAACGGGAAACAAAAACCAGGAGGTAAGGCATGCCAAGTTTCAGTAAATTGTTACAAGGTACCAGACAGTTACTAGGCTCAGTCTTTTTTGTCACTTTGCTAGAACATCAAGTTTCACCTCATGCAGCAATGGTATGAGCAGGTTAAAAGTACACTAGAAAGCCAAACTCTGTGTCTTCGGATTCTATTAGCTTCTGAGTTGCAGCCAAATATGAACACCCGTGTCTACACATGATAAACCAGCCCACGCAACTTCTTTCTGAAACAGCCACAGAAGCTGAAGCCTACATATCCTTGTTTAATCCTTAGCTATAACTGATTACTCATCTCTGCTGTATGTGCTCCACCACTATAAACAGCTTTTGTACAGGTTCTACTAAACCCGTGTTGGATAAAATGTCTACACATTAAATAGTGAATGATCTGTAAAGAGAACTCACAGGCATAGTCTTCCCACGTGGAAATGTTCAAGAAATTGGTGCTACCAGCAGCCGTGCGAGGGTGCCTTTGAAGTTTCCAGAAACGTGAAAGGCAGAGTCTGCAGAGCACAGCTGAAGGAATGGGGACGTATGCCTATGCAGCTACTGACAGAGCACCAGTGTGGACACCCGTGTTTCAGACACTTAATCCAGAATGTTCTCTCCTGAGCTTCCCCGAAAGGGTGGCTCAAAAAAAGTGAGAGGTGGGCACAACAAAAGCTGCCTTTACACAGCTTGAAATACTTTCCTCAACAGTTAACACCTCCAAATATACCCATCAAGTTGTGCCAGGGGAGATTTCGGTCAGATATTAGGAAAATACTTCTTCACCAAAAGGGTTGTCAAGCACTGGAACGGGCTGCCCATGAAAGTGGAGTCACCATCCCTGGAGATGTTTAAAAGATGTATGGATGTGGCTGCTAAGGGACATTGTTTAGTGGTGACCTGGCAGTACTGGGTTAACATTCGGACTCGATGATCTTAAAGATTTCTTCCAACCAAAACAATTCTATGATTCTGTCATATATCCAAACCAGTCACTATTTAAGCATTCAAGTAACCTTTTTAGAACATGTTCACAGATCTATCAATAATCATACCTTTATTTTTTCTGAGACCGATGGGAAGCGATGGTGTAGGCATGAGTTGTTCAATGGATACAGTAACAGTATTTTCCACTCCTTGGAGATTTGATTCTCCTGAGCCACCATCAGTCAGCACTTTGTCTCGCTTACGTTGTTGCCGCTTCTCTCTGTTACTGATTTTTGTTTCCCAGGTTCCTAAAACATTCCCCCAAATGAAAACATCACTACTTAAGTCAGAAAGCAAAAAGGAAAGAGTTTTAGCCTGTTTCACATCAAGCTAAGTCCAAGTACAGGTTCAGTTTAAAACAAATCACAAACACAGCATTCAGCTTCAACATTAGTTTGAAAATACAACAAACTGGTCAGAAGTAAGCTTTGTCGGACGTAATGCGATAATCCTTTGCTTCAAAGAGCAAAACATGTTTAACACAAGGGTCATACTATTCATTACTTTTCTCAGTTTTTCTAAGTTTACCTTAAAAGTTGAAGTTTTAAACACTGCTATTTCAAACATCAGATTTCCAGATATAATATGCAACTATGGAGGTAGGAGAAAATAAGTTTCTCATTTCTTTATGAAGCACAAGCAAGTAAATCTTAAACAGCATTTAAGATAAAATATGTCTAATTGCATTTTTTGGATGTTTGTGTTCAGTACCTTCATCAACTTCCTTTCCATCTAGACGTGACATATCCTGAACCGTTTTAGCATCTCCCTTTGATTTCTTTTTTTTCTTTGACTAGAATAAAAATAAAACATTATCTTAATAATTACTTAGTGAGCACTTGTCATAATGATTCAGAATCCCCCCCCACCAACATACAGGAGTAAACCTGAAACAGATTTTCCTGAACAATCCTCTCTATGGACAGTCCCTTGAAAGGACTTAACTTGGACTACTGAAGTAATATGAAAGACTTAGTGCAGTACAAAGATGGCAGGTGACAGGAATGATTACTTATGTTATAGAGCATAAAGCCTGGTGGAAGAAGCTCCGTGGATGGCATCACAGTCAGAGGACTAATGAACTGTTTGTCAGGCAGATCGCACTGCAACATTTGTTTTGTGCAGAAGTATGTGGTTACATGTGGAGAAATAAATAACACCAATGACTTCTTTAGAAAAGTAAGAGAGTCACTTGGAAAGTGACTGCAAAACAGGAACTGTGGTTCTGAAAAGCTTTTCAATCTAGTGAAGAAAGGTGTAAGAACAACTAGATAACACCAAATTAAAAAAAACTGAGTTTTTAAAGAAAGATGGGTATCCACTCAGATGTTATAAAGGGAACTATTCACTGATTCACTGCCTCTGGAATATCTGAACAAGGATATTCTAATAATGCTGGATGTCTTTCTGGAGTACACACTTTTGCCAGAGTAGAAGGCAAACAATTTGGTTTGTTCATATTCTTAGAACCATTACTTCTCAGGTTGCTTTTGAGCCCAGTCCTTCTCTTGTGGAGACTTTTCAGAAGTTAGGTAATTGGTACGCAGGTAGACTACTGAACAAGTGAGGTAACTCAGTTTGGATGTGTCGGTATTGCAGGTCCCCTAGGGCAGCAAACCCCAAGTGTTATAGGTGTTTTGGCACAGCACTGCATATAAGCAGTGAATTCACTATCTCTGGTGCTGCACTAACAAGCTATATTGTTTTCAGTATCTATATTGAAGCTATATGACACTTTTGGGGCATGCTAACTCAAAGGCATGTGAGCTGCATGTCATTGTGGTTCTAGGAATATGAACAAGCCACATTATTTGCCAGAGCACCTTCTAAGGAAAGAAAAGAAAAATGAAAGCAAAGAACAGCAAGAAAAACAATTATGAATTGCTCCTTGGAGATTAAGAAGAGGAAAGATTACTAAGTTTGTACTTCCATCTCTCATTTTCAGCTACATTGAGAATGGAAGTTAAGGCCTTAGAATCTCCCACCCATGAAGCTGTAATGACACAATTTTTCCCTGGCACTAAGAGACCACCTGAAATTATTTCAGAAGTATCCCAGACCGAAATTTCGGGTGACTGTTCCTCGAAGTTGTAAGTCCAGTTTCTTAAATAACTCTCTCCTACAGAAGGATGAGGTGTCAACATCAGATTTTACACTTCTCATTGAAGTATTAAAAAATAAGTTTTAAAAATAAGTCTGTCACTAACAAACACCTAGTTCAAACAGATTGAGAATTCAAATCTTGAAGATATATTTCTAAACCAAGTTACTAGAACTACGGCTATGTCCTTTTCAGGAAGGATAGGCTGGCAAGGCAAGGTGGTGGAGTTGCTCTCTATGTGAGAGCAGTTGGAATGTATCGATCTCTTCCTGGGGGGCAATGAGGAGCAGGTTGAAATCTTGTGGATTAGGCTTGAGAGGGAGACTAGTACAGGAGACATTGTAGTAGGTGTTTACTACAGGCCACCTGATCAGGGTGAGGAAGCTGATGAGGCCTTCTACAGGCAGCTGGAAGTAGCCTCGAAATCACAGGCTCTGGTTGTCGTGGGGGACTTCAGTTACCCTGGCATTTGTTCAGGAAGCTACATAGCCAGGCACACACAGTCCAGTAGGGTCCTCCAGGGCATTGATGACAAACTTCCTAACTCAGGTGGTGGAGGAGCCGATGAGGAAAGGAGTGCTGCTGGACCTTGCACTGACAAACAAGAGGGACTGGTTGAGGATGTGAAGGTGGGAGGCACCCTTGGCTGTGGTGACCACGAGACGGTGGAGTTCAGAATTACGGGCGATAGGCACAGGGCCACAAGCAGGACGGCCACCCTGGACTTCAGAAAGGCCAACATTGGCCTCCTCAGGGAACTGCTTGAAAATGTCCCATGCGACAGGGCCCTAGAAGGTAAGGGGGCCTAAGCAAGCTGGCTAATATTCAAGCACCATTTCCTCCAGGTTCACGATCAGTGCATCCCAAAGAGCAGGAAATCAGGAAAGTTACGAGACCTGCATGGTTGAGCAGGGAGCTAATGAATAAACTGAAGCAGAAGAAGGAACATAGAACATGGAAGGAGGGACAGGCCACTTGGGAAGAATACAGGGAGGTTGTCAGAGGATGCAGAGATGCAACAAGGAAAGCTAAGGCCTCCCTAGAGCTAAACCTGGTCACAGAGGTCAAGGACAACAAGAAAAGCTTTTTCAAGTATGTTGGAGAGAAAAGGAAGTCTAGAGGAAATGTGGGCCCCCTGCTGAATGAAGCGGGTGCCCTGGTGACCAAGGATAGAGAGAAGGCTGAGTTACTGAATGCCACCTTCGCCTCAGTCTTTACTACTAAGGCTAGCTACCAGGAGTCCCAGGCCTTCAAGACCACAGAGGAAGTCTGGAAGAAGGAAGGTTTTACCTCTGTCAAAGAGGCTTGGGTTAGAGATCAGCTGAACAAAGTGGACATCCATAAGTCCATGGGCCCCGATGGGATACACCCGCGAGTGATGAGGGAGATGGCAGAGGTCATTGCTAGGCCACTCTCTGTAGTCTTTGAGAGGTCCTGGGAAACAGGAGAGGTTCCTGAGGGCTGGAAAAAGGCCAGTGTCACCCCAGTCTTCAAAAAGGGGCAACAAGGAGGACCCAGGTAACTATAGGCCGGTCAGCCTCACCTCCAACCCTGGAAAGGTGATGGAACAGCTTGTTCTTGACACCATCTCAAAGCACGTGGAGGAAAAGAGGCTTATCACAAGTAGTCAACATGGATTCCATAAGGGTAATCATGCTTGACTAATCTGATAGCCTTTTATGATGGCACAAGTAGTTGCATAGATGAGGAGAGGGCAGTGGATGTGGTATTTCTTGACTTCAAGGCTTTCGATACTGTCTCCCACAGTATCCTCACAGCCAAGCTTAGGAAGTGCAGATTGGGTGATTGTGCAGCAAGGTGGATTGGGAACTGGCTGAAGGACAGAGCCCAGAGAGTTGTGGTCAGTTCAATCTCTCCATAATGACCTGGACAAAGGGATAGGGCGTACCCTCAGCAAGTTCACTGATGATACAAAACTGGGAGGAGTGGACGACACTCCAGAAGGCTGCGCTGCCATCCGGCGTGACCTGGACAGGCTGGAGAGATGGACAGGGAGAAATTTAATGCAATTTAACAAGAGCAAGTGTAAAGTGCTGCATCTGGGGAAGAGCAGCCGCATGTATCAGTAGAGGCTGGGGGCTGATCTGTTGGAAAGCAGCTCTGGAGAAAAAGAACTAGGGGTCCTGGTGGACAAGAGGATGACCATGAGCCAACAATGTGCCCTCATGGCCAACAAGGCAAATGGCATCCTGGGATGCATTAAGAAGAGTGTGGCCAGCAGGTCGAGGGAGGTTCTCCCCCCCCTCTACTCTGTGTTGGTGAGGCCCCACCTGGAATACTGTGTCCTGTTCTGGGCACCCCAGTTCAAGAAGGACAGAGAGCTACTAGAGTCAGTCCAGCACAGGGCCACCACGATTATTAAGGGAGTGAAGCATCTCCCTTACGAGGAGAGGCTGAGAGAGATGGGTCTCTTTAGCCTGGAGAAGAGGAGACTGAGGGGGGACCTCATTACTGTCTATAAATATGTCAAGGGTGAGTATAAGGAGGATGGAGCCAGACTCTTCTCAACCTCATCCAATGTTAGGACAAGATGCAATGGGAGTAAGTTGGAAGACAAGAGGTTTACGGTAAACATAAGGGGAATTTTTTTCACAGTTAGGGTGATGGACACTGGAACAGGCTGCCCAGGGGGGTTGGGGAGTCTCCCTCTCTGGAGATGTTCAAAACCCATCTGGACATGTTCCTGTGTGACCCGATCGAGATGATCCTGCTCTGGCAGGGGGGTTGTACTAGATGATCTTTCTAGGTTCCTTCCAACCCATAACATTCTATGGTTCTATGAAGCTGAACTGAGAAATCAGAACCATAATTAGCTGTCCAATTTACTCACCATTCGCCAAACTTTGTTACTGAGATAGTAACTGTTACTGCACTAAAACAGGAAGAGATGTTAAAGCTAGCCAGTCATTTTGCAGAAGTCTGCCCATTCAGTGTCACCTTCTGCAATGTAGAAAACTGCCAGTGTTGGCTCTCTTACCAGCTAAAGAGCACGAGGTACTCAGTAGACCTGCCAAAATTGAAGTCTTTAAGATGCACTGTCCCCCATGCAAGAACAATAGAAAAATGAACCTTCCTTTCTCATCCCTAATGGTCTGTTTATTTTTAGTACTCAGGACAAGGCAGTTCTGTGTCTGCAAACAGAATAGGCAATGAAGTTTTAAGACCCTGCAGTCTCATCCACAGAGTCACTTCTTAGATACAGTTCCTTACAATAAAACTTAAAAAAACCTCTGTACCGTGCAAGTCAATAAAATGGAAAAAAGGGAAGAAACTAATCGCAGTGTCAAGAGAACCATAAACTCTATAAACAGACACAATCCAGACATTACACAAAGCAGAACAAGAGGATACAACTTCAATTGCTATCCTAAAAAAACATGCATGAAATCCACAACCCTGAAGCAGCTAAGCCAGAAACACAAAAGGAAGTGTGATTTTCACTGGAAGTGTATATTCAAGCACGCACACACAACTCATGCCCTTCAGGTCATAGATTATATGGATACATAAATCTAGACACATGCATCTACTACTTAAATCCTACCCATTGAGTTATACCTCCCATTCCAAGCTATGGAAAGACAATAACACAGGACCCCTTACAATCTTCTTAGCAGGTTTATAATGTCACAAATGTAACAGATGCCCTGAGAGGTTTAACCAAATAGTTAGATACTTGTAAAGCTACCTGTAGTTTAAAGAAAATTATTGGGTAATAATCAACTCCTGAGGCAATCCTGCTTTGACCAGGGTTCCCCAAAGAGATATGAAAACATAATTTGTTGAGTAAGCATCCATATCTGTACAATGCTACTGATTTCCAGAAGCTTCAGCTTCAACTTTAACATTTTAAAATTCAGATTACTATGTCTGCAGTTTCAAAGTAAAGCTTGAGTTTAGCACTTAGACACCCTATCTAGTTGGAAACCTGCCTGAGATAAAGGGGAAGTTGAGAAGAAAAAATATCATTATTCCTTCAGAATCAGATTTTATTATGTTCTTGAAAATAATCCAGATCTGATATGCAACACATGGAGAAGAAAAAGAAGAGTGCAGCATGAAATTTAAAGGCAAACCCATTTCACAGAAAAGCCTTTCTGTCTGCCAATGATAAAAATGTTTAGAAGCCTATAACCAACTAACAGGATACAGTCTTTCAGCCAACATACTAACTGCAAAAGAAGTTGTTATAGGACAGTCAAGCAAGTTAATTAAAGTTTGAACAAGCTGAACAAATTACAATAATCACCTACTGGTTTCTGACTGTTTATACACAATCATTTATTTGGCCAATACTCCTCATGATAGTTAGAGCAAATGCAATTTGTTGAAGAAAACAAATCAGAAATCCACAGCAGTAGGAAATCTGATGCACAGTATTAGCAACACAACCAAGCCAAAAATTATCATCAAAGGCCTATCATAAATACACTCATGCTGCCTAAAAATGAAAGCATTTATGATAATGCTAGAAGATACTAGTTCCCATTGTGAAAAAAAAACAACACCGACATTATTGATGTTATTATTGTAACCATACTAATGTCAATGTTATTTTATCTAAAAAGATAAAGCTGTAGACTAAGCTTTAAAAAGATGGTTTTAATATAGCTGTTCATTTTGCATAACAAAAAGCTCACACCAGACTTCAAAGCCCACATTTGTCATCAGAAACCAAGAACTCCAATCACTAACGGATACATCTGGCAAAAGAAATAAGCAGGCACACGGTCTTAATCCTTTGAATAGTGGTCCCCCAATTGTTAGGCCATTTACAAGACACTTAACAATACTATCATTACATTGCATCTCCATAGAAGATGAAATACAAACTTCATTTCTGTGGGCTTAACATTTTCACAGGGTGAACACATATCAGTGTTTAGTTGGTGTGTTTCCTTGACCCATTCTGTGAAAAGGCATAGTCTCAGAAGTTAAGAGCATACTACTTTAGTTCCTTCCAACAAATCAGATTAGTACTCTTCATAGTAAGAAATGCCTCTTCACTCATGTAAGTAATTTCAAATAAAAAAGTGTTATTAGATACTGAAATACAGTGCACTAAGCTTTGACATTGTCATTTCATATTCATAACTGACCTTTTCATTCTTCTTTTCTGTGTCCATAGGCTGTTTTATGTTTTCTTTACGGGCAGTTTGTATCACTTCATCCTCAGATACATCCAGGAAAGACTGTCCATTAGGCTGTGTAAAGTGTGAATAGTAAAAAAATTTGGTGAAAGTGGATGAAGCAAGACTTAAATTACACAATTACTGAAACACAACTATTTGTTGACTGAAAAATACTTGCAAGATTATTAAATAAAGCAGATGGAATTGTGGATTGGTGCTCAAATTATTTACTGCAATTAGACATTTACCACCCAAGGAAATGAGAAAGAAAAATAAAAAGAGGCCTCCTCATTTCATCTCAATTCCACTCAAAGGAATTGCTTATCAACAGGTAAACTTCTGAATGTTTCTAGCTTTCCAAACAGCTACAGTTCTACTGAATTAAATGAACACATTTACCACATTGTAGCAGTCCAGCAATGGGCTGAATTTTAAAAACAATTTCTACCTATTCGTACCCCTCACGGCTCATTTCCCACACAAGTTCTACTTCATAGTAGTACAGAAATTAGCAGTCAAACAGAAAGCATGACATCCTATTGTTCTTTTCAGACACAATTTAATTATAGACATTTAGTCTACCACTTCCCCTCCCATAATAAAGGGAAGAAAATTAGCATGTACTATTTAACACAAAGTTAAAACTCTGGATGGTCTTTAAATTAACCTTTATCATCAGCTTTGACAGCAAAGGCACATATCTTAGCCTATATATTTCCTATGCAAAAATGTAATTTTTAAAGTCACTTTTATTGTTAATAAAAAGTAATGACTGAAGTTAATTGTGCTTAACTGTAGAAAAGATGAATATAAGCAAAGTATTATACTACTGTTAGCCATTAATGAATGAAACACAATTGTCAAGAATAGTAACTTATTTAAGTCCACACAAATTTCATGATTCAGATAGACTGAAGACTGACAATTAAATAAGATATTAAGCGTGAACAGCTGTTCTATAGTCGCTTTGATTTCTGTAAATTCTTTAAAAGTAATGTTAAATAATATCATCTTTACTTTGTTATTAAAAGCAAAAAGGTATTTTAAGTCTGTATCACATGAACCCAATTGATCTGAAGCAAAAGAAAGGCCATATTACAACTTCGTGTGACCTATTCCTTCAAATATCAGGTCTTATCCTCAACTTAACTGGTACAGGTACTTAAGCCTTGACTTGTTTTATTATGGTTACTTATGAAATCACCCATTGTATGACTTCATGAGTGCCTAACAGAGTATTGCTTAGCACAGTTAGCCAGAATGCCAACTTCTTATTTTGTAACTATTAATAGAAAGTGAAAGATCAGGTCACCTAACCCCTCTTTTCCTGCACCAGCCAGGCTTAAACTAGACTTTACACATGTTAGATGCGGTATAGATCCCTCAGCATTCTAATAATTAAGTATATTTTACAGATCTGTGTCTCAAATCTCTCTAAAAGTTCCTCTCAACAAAGCTCACAGTACTCTATTCCACAGGGCTATCAAGGGCCCAATATTCAATCCTGAAAATAACCTGTTGCCAAAAATCAGATCTTGAACCCTCTGTTTTCTCCAGATTCTGTCCAGCCATGTTGTTAGTGGTGTGATGTCTATCAAACACATTAGTACCCATGACGTTTAAGATCTTAAGCTGGAGAAAGAATCACATTTCTAAGTTGTTTAGAAGTAGAGTTAAACAAAAAATTTGCTGCATTTAGTACTGAACTGGTGTCAAAAATTTTTACAACCAACTTTTTTAATTCTCTACCTTTCTTTCCTATTACATATATACCTTAAAAAGAAAGGCACTTTCTTAATCCCTCTCAAAATTCAGTAGATAAAAGCTTTAATCATTAATTATTTTTTTTTTAAAAAAAAAGCAGTCATTTTTCTGAAGTACTAAACTAATTCATATCCATTAAGAACCCTCTGGAAAAATTCATCCACATGACTGTTTAAAATGCTGTCTCCATCATCTGACTGTGTAAACAACAAGCATCAGAAATGTGTTAAACTTGTACGTTGATACAGTTCTCCCTGAATTATAATAGTCTCCTTTTCAGGAGCAGCATTCCACATTTATTTTCTGCCCACAGATGAATCACAGAAGTGTAACCAAAATTCATGTGACCATTTTGGGCTATACCAAAGACAGTAACAGAAGCGGGAAAAGAGAAAAGCTTTTCTCTAGTATTCAGAAATGTTTCTTTTTAAAGACAACTACAGCCCAAAAGATTAAATTTAAAAGTTTATGGTAATATATTAAACATCCACTGACATCAATTCATTCAAATTGTGCAATTTATTATGTCATCTTTTTCTTCTCATCCTAAAAGCTATAGGGAAAAGACAACAAGGCAGAAATAGTGCTGTCAATAACAATGCTGATTTCTGAACACATTTCTTGCGTGCTGATCTTAAGGTCCCAATATTTAAATAAACCTTTTTCCAAACACATTCATTTGAGGGCACTAAGACAATCCAAAAGTAGAATAAAGATTTTGTTGAGACTGTTAAAATGAAAAATATTGTTCTTTAAATGTGGCACAATGCAATGAATAACTCAGTTCCACACTTCAAAAGGCAATAGTGAAATTGCTGTCATTTAAGTCTGTATTACCCAAAGTCCTTAGTTGCATGTCATAAAGATATGCCTACTTAGAATATCTCTGTCCAATTATTTACCAATATTATTTTCTGTAAGTTTAAGAAAAATAACTAATCAATTTTCTCCTTGAGCACTGGAGAATCCCACAGCCCTTCTTCTGCAATTTGACAGTTAACACGTACATAAAACGAACACGTATCAGCTGGAGGTACAAAAACACCTTTACACAGTCTGTTTCTGAGAGCAATGAGCATAAAGCAGGCAGAGCCTGAAAAGTTCTTTCAAGCAGAACAAGTAGGAAAGTTTTTCAAATGAATGCAAATGCTTTTACTAAAATGCACAGCATTTACTGTGCAGTTGTAATTCGAACAATAGGAAGTATGTAGTCAACTTGTTATTTTCTGCACCTACAAAGAGACGGTATGAATTGCTTTCTAAAGCTGTAGCACAGTACAGAAGATGGTTAGTCTCACATTTCTGTGCTGTTTTGTAGATTGTACAGTAACCACACAAGAACATTTTCACTTTTTTTCTGCTGAAGGTTTAAATAAGTAGGAAAAAACAGGCACAGCAATTAATCAGAAGGGAAAGGAATTAAAGGTTAAGAGATTTAGGGAAAGAAAAAAAAAAAATCTTAGCAGAGGCCAAAGAATTCTGTGACAGCAGAGAGGGATTGCTACTCCTGTCAGGAGCTAAAAACAAACATCAAAAAAACAAAACAAAATCAAAACTCAGAAACAAACAGAAAAAAAAGTCTTTAGGTTTACTGCACAGACTCTAAAGTAAGGATACCCTGATATTCCCTTGCTCCCGGCAGATGGAGAAAGCTCAAACTGGCTCTGTAAACTATTGTGTTAATGAACACTAAACCATTTCAGCTTCATTTTTTGTCAACCTGTCCATACCGAGTAAATAAACAGAATCTCACAGTCGCTACAGTATCCAGACAATGCAGTCAACCAAAATTATCTTAGAAAAAGTATCAGTGAAGTCGTAATCTACCTAAACCAGAACTGAATAAAGCCATGTGCAAGAAACAAAGCAAGAACACACTTTCTCAGGAAGGGTACAGTGAAGAACATTCCTGATCCTGACTGATGAGTGCTGTGCATCACCTGCCATACAGTGAGCTCAGTAATTCTGTATTCAAGCAAACTTACAGCTTTTAATTAACATCTGCAGTGTGCTCTTTAATGCTACAGACAAATTGCTCTAATCTTTCTGAAATGCCCGGTGGAAATCTAGACCCTGGTGCAGCAAACCCTGTAGTAAATCTACTGATAATAAGCTTACTCTTTTCCCTTCGCAGATCTCGGTATTAGCCTCACAGCATACAAGAACACAAAGCAGCAATGACTAGGCAGCAATCAGTAACTACTTTTGCCGCATCTTTAAAATTCCAATGAAATTTTGAGAATTTTTCATGTGAAAGTCTGAAAAGATTGAGACATGCTAATACAGGTCTCTGAACTTGGAAAGCAAGCACAAGGTTGGCCTATTAAACATTGCCACTGGTATGAGCTTACTTGCACTGAAGGTAATGATTCAGTTTGGGCATTTTGATTTTGGAAAAGGTGGGTGGGTTTTTTCTTATCTCTGCATGGAAATTACAAAGTACCATAAAAATAATTTTTAAAATCTTAACAATACAGAATGACAGCTTGACGGTTGAAAAACTGTTTTACTCTTTCGATTATGAAAATATTTGCTCCTACATAATTAACTTTATTTTATGCTTGAGTAAACCAAGCTTGGAACAGTAGAAGTATTTATATTCACAAATCTCCCTGTTAGTTGCATTTTACATAGAATTAATAGAAAGTTTGGTTTTATGAAGCCCTGCACTACTGGCGCATTGTCAAACTAACAGTCTACCTACCTCTTCATTCTATTTTCTGTTGAGCCACTTTTTAATGTCTTCAATGATGAGCAAGAGTTTTTGCCTAGCTTTTATACTGAAGCTTAAAGAAAACCAGCAAAATCTAGATCATTTCTAGGATTAGTCTTTGTTTTCAAGAAGGCACAACAAATCTATAAGAACCTGCTGTTCAAGATGAAAAAATAATAAATTGCATCTTTAATGTGCCTTCTCCAAAATGGAGACCTAGCTACACTGGAAAGATTCTGAATCTCAAGGCTTCCTCTTCCTGGTGCTCAGCGTTCAGTCTCTTGCAACTTCCAGAATCAACTTCAGTATTTCACTGCTCAAAGACAGGCTGGAGTCTTTTTTGTCTTTAAGGTATCTAGCCTTAACTTCTCATTAGAAAAAAAAAGAACAACCAACCAAAAACAATCCCAAACTTCTCAAGTCTCAATAGTGCAACAGACTAAAATGAAGGTGCAAACCCATTTTCTCTCATTTTCCTGGTCATTAGGTAAACAATTTGGATTTTATACAGCAAGATTTTTAATTAAAAGACACGATGATAACAAGCAGAGGACATCTGCACTTTCATTTCTATAATCCTTTTGGACATAAACAGGATTAGAAACCATACTAACAATATAAAAGCTATAGAAGCAATCCCTTCAAGCCCCATAACTACGGTAACTGGAAGCAACTCCCAGCTTGAAATTCTAAGCCATACTAAAGTCTCTACTACTGGTTCCTAAACCTACAAGTACTCGATGAATAACAACAAAAAATAATGCTTTCATATAGTTCGTTTCCCTTAAAAAGCTTCTTAAAAGAAACGACCATTTCCCTCATCACCCAGGACTATTAACGTGTAGTTTCCGTGTGTGCGCACTGCTCCTTCGGGTTTTCAAAGCAAGCGAGTAATCCACACGACAGGAGACAGCTTCAGAGCTGACAGTGAGGATCCCCCCGTTCCTTTCACCGGCAAATATCACCCAGGCGAATCACACGGGGGTTCACGGGGAGCTCTGTGGCCTCCGGTCCCTGCAGTGGGTCCTCCCCATTCACCCCGGTGCCTCTCGGACCAGCAGGCGTTTCACCGAGCTGGGGGCCCCGGGAACACGGCCCAGGGAGAGGCAGCCGCGCTCGGGGCCGCTCGCAGACGCGACCTACCCCTCGCCTTCCCGCAAGGAACCCGCCGCGCCCGGCCGTGTGCCACAGCAAACGCCGCCGTCCCCTCCTGCTGCGGTCCAGGACCCTCACGTCCCGCCGCGCGCCCCCCCCCCCCGCCGCCTCCCGGGCCC